>PVJI01024260.1:0-22223 GCA_004026765.1 Micronycteris hirsuta
ATGATAAATAGGTTGGGCACCAGGGGTGTAGGCCCAACGCCTGCCCAGCCTGTTGAAGCCGGAGTCCGGCCTCCGCTCCTGGACGGGTGGGAGGCTGATTGAGGAAGGGCTGTGCATGTTTATAACATGAATTAACCCGCGCCACACAGGGAACCAGAGCGTGCTGGCAGCCTCCACCCAGTCCAGTTGGGAAGAGAAGGTGAGGCCTTATGTAAATTCAAACAATGCAATAAAATATTGGGTTGGCCCAAAAGTTCGTTTGGCTTAGCTCTCTTCAGTCAAAACAATTTTGTTAGATTGTATTGTGACAGCTGTCATATTAGTGTGCATTAAAAAAACTTAACAAAATTGGTAAGTTTTTATGTAGCCATTTTAATAGTGAAAATGTAAGAAAATACGCAACATTGTCCACATATTATTCCAAGAAAGGTAAAAACGCAACTGAAACGCAAAAAAAGATGGGTGCAGTGTACGGAGAAGGTGCTGTGACTGATCAAAAGTGGTTTGTGAAGTTTCATGCCAGAGATTTCTCACTGGATGATGCTCCACACTCAGGTAGACCAGTTAAAGTTGATAGTGATCAGCCTGGCTGGTGTGGCTCAGTGAACTGAGCCTGAGCTGTGAACCAAAGGGTCACTGGTTCCCTTCCCAGTCAGGGCGCATGGATGTGTTGCACACCAGGTCCCCAGTGGGGGGCGTACGAGAGGCAACCACACATTGATATGAAAAAAATAAATAAAAAATAAAGTTGATAGTGATCAAGTTGAGACATTAATTGAGAACAATCAACGTTCTACCACACATGAGAAAGCCGACATACTCAAAATATCCAAATCAGAAAGTTATTGGTGAAAGTGAAAAATGTGTCTTTTATTTTATGGGAGAAAACCATGTGGACTTTGTCGCCAACCCAATATTTCTTTTGGACTCTGTACAGTTTAAAGTAAGGGCAGGAAACAAGTTGAAGACAGATCAGGAGTAAAAAGCTACCTGGTGTTCTTGTATGTGTGAATCGCCACTTTGTGAGCATCCCAAAACCAGTAGAAAAAGGAAAATATCAGCCAAGATTCAGTGTTCTTGTCCCCTAAGAGAAGCATAATTATTCCTGGCACGGACGGATGACCCTTCTCCCATGGAGCCTCATTTTTTCAGAGACAGTATGTAAAGAAGCACCGAGGACAGGACACTGGACGACACTCACTCACAGGATCGCCAGAGGTGGAGCAAATCCACCGTAAGTAAAGCACAGTTTCCTCACGACTGAAGCACAGCCAAGATCGTCCCTGCATCGTTTCCTATTCTGGCCTTCGCTGTAAGTCACAGGTAGCAAACACAAGGCCTGCGGGCTGCATACAGCCCTCCACCTTGTTTCTACCTGGTGGCAGCGCTGAGCTCCTTGCCCCTACTTAAGGAGGAGTTACATTTATACAGTCCTAAAGTTACATTTGGCCCTTTGAAGGCAGCCTTGAGGCTGATGTGGCCCCGGTGAAGATGACTGGCACCCCTGCTGTGAGTGGGTGGCAAAATACAGAAAGAGCAATCCTGTACACCACTCCCAGGTCTTACTGCATCTAAGCACATGGTTTTTTGTTTTTGTTTTTAAAGATTTTATTTATTTTAGAGAGAGGGGAAGGGAGGGAGACAGAGAGAGAGAGAAACAGCAATGTATGGTTGCCTCTCACATGGTCCTCACCGGGGACCCAGCCCGCAACCCGGGCTGGTGTGGCTCAGTGGATTGAGTGCTGGCCTGTGAACCAAAGAGTCGCCAGTTCGATTCCCAGTCGGGTCACATGCCTGGGCTGCAGGCCAGGTCCCAGTGGGGGACATACGAGAGGCAAGCACACATTGATGTTTCCCTCCTTCTCTTTCTCCCTCCCTTCCCCTGTCTAAAAATAAAATAATTGGGGGGAAAAAAAAAACCACACAGCAGCATAGGGCCCTGGCCAGGTAGTTCAGTTTGTTAGAGCATCATCTCAAAAAGCCAAAGTTGCGGGTTTGACATTCGGTCAGGGCACATAGAAAAAGCAACCAAGGCATGCATCAATAAGTGGAACAACAAATTGATGTTTCTCTCTCTCCCTTCCTCTGTCTGTTTAAAATCAATAAGTAAATTTAAAATAGCAGCATGGAGCCCTGGCTGGTGTAGCTCAGTGGATTGAGTGTGGGCTGGGAACCAGGGGGTCCCGGTTCAATTCCCAGTCAGGGCACACGCCTGGGTTGCGGGCCGGGTGCCCAGTGAGGGCCATGTGAGAGGAAACCATGCATTGCTGTTTCTCTCCCTCTCTTTCTCCTTCCCTTCCCCTCTAAAAATAAATAAATAGCCCCAGCTGGTGTAGCTCAGTGGATTGAGCGCAGGCTGGGAACCAGAGGGTCCTGGTTCGATTCCCAGTCGGGGCACATGCCTGGGTTGCGGGCCAGGTCCCCAATGAGGGCCATGTGAGAGGCAACCATACATTGCTCTTGCTCCCTCCCTTCTCCTCTCTCTGAAAATAAATAAATAAAATCTTTTAAAAAATCATTTCCTAATTTAAATAAATAAAATCTTAAAAAAAAAATAGCAGCATAGAATACCCACTTTCAGAACCTCAGACTTCCGGTCAGATGACATAGGAAATTCTCCCATTGTACATAGCAATGATAGATTTAAAAAGAGAAAGACGCCAGGAAGAAATAACTGGGCTCAAAAACAAGGTAAGCATCGCCGTGGACCAGAAATAGAAGAGAGACACTGGTGAGCAGTGCTGAAGCCATACCCTCCTGTGGCAGTTGGGAAGTGGGCCTCTGCATGGGAACAAGACGTAAAATTGTGTCACTGCAGAAAGAAGTGAGTGAGCCCCTCTGAGGGGGGACTCAGCCCCTCCATGATGGCACAGGGCTGACAGGTCAGGAATTAGAACATGAAAAAGCTTAACAAATGATAAACCCTAGTGTTTTCCTAGGCAGACACTTCAGATAGCCTCCTTGGAGTTCGCCACATTCTGGCTCTGAGGACCGGTCTCCCCACCTGTGCCAAGTATAGAGCAGTCAGCTCTTCTCCCTGAATGAGGTCACAAGCATCTCTAGTTTCTCCAAATTCCTTAAGAGCTCTGCACCCTCACTTTCCGCGGACAACATGACTCCATCTGACCAGAATGGGAGCTTTCCTGGTTGACCCTTAGATGGCTCACAATGTCACGGTCTTGGAAGACATCGTGGGAAAATGTGGAGGTCAAAACTGTATGCCAGCTCTGGCCTGCAACGACTGGGGAGCATATATCGGATCAACCTGAACAGAGAAATGGGTGAGGTCCCTTCCTGCCCCTTTGACTGAGGAGCACTGATGCCATTCACGGCCAGGAAGGAGAAGAGGAGCGCAGGTGGACGAGGAGGGATAGCGGGAGTTCAACGGTCACACGGCAGGCTCTGTTTATGATTCCACCCGAAATGATGGAGCTTAGCTTCATCGCCCCAGAGCAATGGAAAGGGGGAAGGAGGAAAAATAAGACATCAGGGGATCTTACTCTGTGTACCTGATGCCCACCCTGTCATCCCTTGCTACTCAAGGAGGGGTCCTTGGCATCAAGCAGCGTCGTCATCACCGAGGGGCTCGCTAGAGATGCAGAGTCCCAGGCTCCATTCTGCACCCAATGAATCAATATCTGCGCTTTTTAACAAAAAACTCCAGGTGATTCACAAACACATTCAAGTTTGAGAAGGACTGCCAAAGTCTCCATCTGTGACTCCCTGCATCTGCGTTGCTCTAGACTCTTAAGACTTCCAAATCATTGTGGAGAATAAAACCACAGACTAGGAGTTTAAAAACTAGTCTTCGCCATTTATAAGACCATTACTGTAGGGAAGATGGTGCACTCACTAGCCAGCAACTGCAGACCACCTCAGTTACCCATCAAAATGACTGGCTCTAAGAAAAGCCTTCCCAGACTCTAAGTCTCTTGTCCCCCACCCTTAGGAGGCATGCCCTGGAAGTGATGGTTTGGGGGCAAGGCAGAGTCTAACCCAAAAGCATGTCACTCCTCTAGAGGAAGCTGGTCTGTCCCCCATTAAGCAGGTGACAGCTCGACCCCAGAGGAATCTATCACAGTGGCATTAGCTCTGTTTGAACTTCGGGAGCATTCAGCATGCTGATCAGTTCAGTGGCCAGAGCTGAGAAGGATAGTTTCATAGGAAATGAATCCCAATTTCATAGGAAATGATGATTGGGTGCTAAAATTTAAATAACTGTAACTTAAACAGTCCATTTTTAGCAGTTAAAATACAGTCTTTGTTTTATAAATAAGAGTCTATTCCCTCCACAAGTGATAGACTGCTAAACCAGTTGGTGAATTTAAAATGTTCAGAGATTCCAGTGTCTCAAGAATGACCATCTGTTTAAAAGGGTGCTCTCTTGCCCTGGCTGGTGTAGCTCAGTGGATTGAGCGCAGGCTGGGAACCAAAGGGTCCCGATTTGATTCCCAGTCAGGACACATGCCTGGGTTGCAGGCCAGGTCCCCAGTGAGGGCTATGTGAGAGGCAACCACACATTGCTGTTTCTCTCCCTCTTTCTCACTCCCTTCCCCTCTCTCTAAAAATAAATAAATAAAATCTTTTTTTAAAAAAAGGTGCTCTCTGAAAAAAGTAATTGAAATACATATTTAATTGGAATCAGGAGGTTTTTGTGGGCAAAACCTATAAAATGTGAAGAGCTTTGAATACTTGATAATCCATGCTATGTGTGTTTATTAGTTAGAAAATATCCATGTGACTGTATGTGCAGTTAAAAGTTAAGTAAATTAAACTATTGTAAAACAATAATCCTTTTTCTTCTTGGTTTAAACTCAAAAAGAAAAACGCAGTTTTTGACAGAGAAGCTACCGGCGTGGGCTGCAATCAGGGCCTCAAAGAGGAAAAGAAAATTGTCATTTTAAATCTTGCTGATTAGCAAAAGCCAGGGCCCTTGTAACGGTGGGGGTCAAACCAGCCACACCACTGCCCTGGATCAAAGATTGGCATTGGAATCCCAACGTTGCAAAACATTTTTTCCAAATAGGAAAATTTTGTATTAAATGTCTTTTAAATTTTCATAAATAATTCCTTATAATTATGTAGCTTAAAATTTTATTATTTTAATTGTGTTTTATTTCTATAAACTTTGATTATTGTCCTAATATTTCTTTTGGAAATTTTATGTTTATCAAAAGGACTCAGAGTTCTATGCCAGAGTTGTCTGTAATTAAAAATACAAATAATAGCCCTGGCTGGTGTGGCTTAGTGGATTGAGTGCTGGCCTGCAAACCAAAGGGTCGTCGGTTCAATTCCCACTCAGGGCATATGCCTGGGTTGTAGGCCAGGTCCCCAGTTGGGGGCGTGCGAGAGGCAACCACACACTGATGTTTCCCTCCCTCCCTTCTCCCTTTCTCCCTCCCTTCCCCTAGCTCTAAAAATAATAAAATCTTTACAAAAAATACGAATAATAATAAAGATGTGAATTTTGACCCAATAATTAAAAGATGCCTTTACATAAAGCCTTAGGAGCCTATGTGTAATGTGTCATTATTTCTTTTTTAAGATTTTATTTATTTTTAGACAGAAGGGAATGGAGGGAGAAAGAGAGGGAAAGAAACATCAATGTGCGGTTGCCTCTCACGTGGCCCCCACTAGGGACCTGGCCTACAACCCAGGCATATGCCCTGACTGGGAATCGAACCGGCGACCCTTTGGTTTGCAGCCCGCGCTCAATCCACTGAGCTACACCAGCCAGGGCATCATTATTTCTTAATTACATGCAATGCCAAGATAACGGCTATCCCCCTGATCTCCTGGCAGTAAAAAATAGAGGTACTTACTGGTAATATGTCAAGATAATGCTAACTGGAAGAACCATGTGTTTATTCACTGTAAATCTTGGTATAATCATATATAACATTAAATTGATAAGAAAATATTACATAGTTTTAAAAGAAGATCTAAGTTTTAAGATAGGGTTGAGTCTAGTTAAAATGTATGTACTAACTGTGTAAAATGTGTACATTCTAATATCAGAAAGCAAAGAATAGGAAGAACCAGTTAGTTGGCCTAGACAGCACACATACATGAGTCTTGTTGGTGACAGGAGAGGGACTCCGACGAAATGAAACTTACACAGAATGTCGCGGACTGATTTCAAAATAGATTGGTGAGCTGGACCTTCCTCCCGCCTCCTCCAGAAAGTCCGTATCTGGAGGGAGCAAGGGACTGCTTACTAAATTCTACCATCTCCTCGGTCCTTGAAACTATCGGCTTTTATTTCTTTTAAAGATTTTATTTTTACAGAGAGGGGAAGGGAGGAAGAGAGAGAAACATCAATGTGCAGTTGCCTCTCATGCCTGGGGACCCAGCCTGCAATCCAGGCATGGGCCCTGACTGAGAATCCAACCAGTAACCCTTCCCTTCGCAGGCTGGTGCTCAATCCCCTGAGCCACACCAGCCAAGGAAAACTATCAGCTTTTATTTTTTTTTTAAAGATTTTATTTATTTTTAGAGAGAGGGGAAAGAGAGGGAGAGAAACAGCAATGTATGGTTGCCTCTCACACGGCCCTCACTGTGGGATCTGGCCTGCAACCCAGGCATGTGCCCTGACTGGGAATCGAACCAGTGACCCTTTGGTTCCCAGCCTGTGCTCAATCCCCCGAGCCACACCAGCCAAGGGAAACCATCAGCTTTTAGAATATAGTACCCTCAAGTTGAAAGCAAAATGAAATCATGGAACAAAGCCTTCCACCACATGAGTATCTGAAGAGCAGGGCGGAATGACAGACAGACAAGAGTCACTGTGCGTCCTTGCTGGGACGCTGAGAACCGAAGGACCTGTGCAGAACATCCTGACCTCTCCAGTCTAGTGCTCACGTTAATAGTGCATTGTTTTGGAACAATCATATTGTCCAGTCAGGCAAAACGGAAATTTATTTTGTTAATCGAAATAGAGGAATACATAGAAATTAAAACCTTCATGGGAATCGGTATAAACCCATCAGATGGACAAAGATTCCCATCTAAATCCCTAGGAGTGGAGCTTCTAGCCTCGTGGCTCAAAAATCTAACCATTTCCAGTTTTCGTCCCTCCCATCTTTCTGCAGCATTTGCTTTCCGGCCACTTCCTGGTGTCTCTACCAGTCTGGGAAACAGAAGCCCATCTAAGTTGACAGCATTTAAGGTCTTGCTCCCCAGCCTGTGGCATCACTTTGGCTCCAATAAACTGTTACAAAAATTTCTCTTAACCACTCTAAATACTGAGACCGGGTGGGGGTGGGCAGATAATATTGAGATGTGGCTACAGACAGGAAGAAAGTGCAAACACACCAAACAGGACAGTAGGCAACCCCAGGAACAGAAATACCGGAAAGCTGCTGCCCACCCCCAAGGACCGCAGCCCGGAGGAGCCGGGGTCACCTGGTGAGAGCTGGAACCTCCCAGATCTGTCCTTTGGGAGATGGAGACCTGGCCAGACCCACAGACGAGGGGAAATTCCCGGGGTTTCTCCATTCCCTTGGCCTTCTACTGTCCCCTGGGCTGAACTTTGTTGAAGTTAAACAGGAGAGGAACCTCGAGCCTCCTTCCTCGACCGTCACTGCAGAGGGAAGCGGCAGGGGGTGTCTGCCCCTGAGGAAGAGCAGGCCAGCAGCCAGCCCCTGCCCTTTCTGAAATGCTTCCCTTGAAAAGTGCCTTCCAAATCCCTTCTCTGTTTCTATTCCTATGGTATGGGCTGACTTGTGTCTCCCCAGAAATATTCTAATGCTGAAATCCTAGCCCCCAATGCCTCGGTGTGTGAGTGAGTGTACGTGGGGATGAGGCCTGTATGGTGACAGGGAGGGTAAAATGGGGTCCTGCAGGCAGCCCCAACCCAGTGGGACCAGAGTCCTTGTGAGAGATCCGGACTTGGGGGGAAGGCGCAGGGAAGAAGCAGCCATCTGCAAGGCAGGGAGGGAGGCCCCAGAAGAAACCAGCCCTGCCAACACTTCCATGAAGGACCTCCAGCCTCCAGACTGAGGAAATGAGCCGCCTCGTCCGTGGTGCCTTGCCGGGCAGCCCAAGCAAACGAGCCCATCCTGGTTCTCCCTGCCGCCTTCTCAGCCTCTCTCACCTTCCTTTCAACCATCGGGAATGAGAGAGCCTTCGCCCCGCTTCTGCCCTCACCTGTTCTCCACCGAGGTTCCATTTGCCCACCGGGTCTCAGTGGCTGCCGCTCTGATCCTCGCGGCCAGCTCCGGCCCTTCCCAGCCTCCAACCCACTGTCGTCCCGTCCGTGTCTATTTATCTGGATATTCTGTTGCTATCTCAGAAGCAGCATGAATAAAACTGAATGCATTTTTCTCCCACAAATTACTTCTTTACCCTGATTTCTCTCTCTGTTAAGAACGTCATATTCTCCTCTCCACCCGGACCTAAAACGCAGTCTCCTTGGAGCGCCAGCTTCTCTCCACCCCGCACCCTGTTTATTTCATTAATGGTACCTCCACACAGTCTCTCGAGTCTCATCTTTTCGTCACCCCACCTCATCATTGGAACCATCGTGGTAGTCACAATTCCCTGCAGGCCTCCCATTTCCCACTGCTCTGCGTACTCCAGAAGTGCTGCTGTGATCTATCACCCCCTTTCTCAAACCCTTCAGTGCCTGCCCCTGCCTACCACAAAACTCAGGGGGTCTCCCCTGGCATTCAGGACCTTCCATCACACGCACATAGCCTGGTCACCGTAAGGGCCAGTCATCTATTCATTTATTCCTTCCGCATGTCTGCACGCCAAGCACGGTGCTAACCACTATGTCCATTCTTTCATGTAACCCTCATTAACAGCAATTAACCCTCTCATTAACAGCAGGTGGCTACTGTCCCCATGTGGTACAGGAGAAAACTGAATTTAGAGCAAATGAGTGACTTGCTCAAGATCCCACAACTAGGTCGGGAAAGCTGGGAGCTGAATTTATGTCCTCCTGGCTCCAAAGTCCTTCACTACATAAGCTACGCACCTAAGAACAAAGAATGCCCTATGAACAAGAAAAATAAATTGAAACTGAGGATCCAAGGTTGGAGGGGGTGGCAGAAGGTTCAGAGTGTGCCACTGCTAGCCTTAAGGACAGCCTTCTGTGTCCAGATCAGACAGGCTGGGGTTGCCCAGGAGTTGGACACACCCAAAAAGCCGCAGCTGGGATTTCATGGAGAACGCCAGAGCAAACAGCTTGCTCTAAAAACGCACAAAAAGTGGGCTATGATCCACTTTCTCTACCACACTGAATATCACTGATTTATTACTGTTTTAAGGACCCTCAAGTATAGGGAAAATCCAGAGTTAAAAATTACAGAGTCAAGCCCTGGCTGGTGTGGCTCAGTGGACTGAGCGCCAGCCTGTGAACCAAAGGGTCGCTGGTTCGGCTCCTGGTCAGAGCACATGCCTGAGTTGCAGACTCTGTCCCCTGTTGGGGGCCTGCGAGAGGCAACCTATCAGTGTTTCTCTCTCTCTCCCTATCTCTCCCTCTCTTCCCCTCTCTCTGAAAATAAATCTTTAAAAAAATAAAAAAATTACAGAGTCAAAATGCAATGTGGGAGAACACAGTACAATATACAGATGATGTAGACTTGTACACCTGAAACCTATGGTTTTGTCAACCAACATCACCCCAATAAATTCAATAAAAACTTTCAAAAAGAAAAATACAACGCGGTATCCTGGATTGGATCCTAGAACAAGAAAGGGACCTGAATGGAAAAACTGCTGAAATCTGAGGGCTGCAGCTCAGCTAACACTGTGTTGCGCTGGTGTTCATATATTTTTTCAATCTATCCATGGTTGTGTGAACACTGGAGGGAGCTGGGTGAAGGAACTCTGTACTATTTGTGAAACTCTTTTGTAAGTCTAAAATGATTTCAAAATAAGGTATACAAATTAGAGGCTGACCTTCCACTGAATTTCATTGGCATCCCTCCCTCCCCGTGCCGCCTTAACTGGCCACGGGGTCTTAAGCATATCACTTCATCTCTCTTGGTCCCAGCGTTTCAACTGTTTAAAAAGGAGAGACACGGACCAAATCATTTCCAGCTGCGCCCTTGAGCTCTGAAATCCTGAGATCCCGATACTCTACAGTGCGAGTCACTTTACAAGGATTTCATTTGCAGTAATGTCTTATTCCCCTTCAAGTCCCTGGCATATGAAGCGCATTGTAGGTGCTAAATAAAAATTCCAGAAACTGGTTTATCCATCTGTTTGTAAAGTAAGGTAACACATCTCTTCTACTCAGTTGGCCACTAGAGAGAGAAGTACTCACAAAACGTTCTTCATTGAGAGCAAATTTATCTTCACCCAGCAGTAGGGAGTGGTCCCTAGATCCCAGGCAGAATCTGTCCCTGGCATGGGGAGGGGAGCCACCATTTGTGCGCAGCATCCTGCCCCTGAGGCAGGACCTCCAGTTGGGGCCCATAGTACCTGCCTATCAGACAACCACACACTCAGAGCACTCACAGCCCCAATCACCTCAAGGAAAGTGAAGTGAACAAGCAGGTGAGCCCTGCTTGCTCTATGTTGTCTTCCTGATGACCCTGCCCCCACGTCCAGCCTCTTTTAAGATTTTTTTATTTACTTTTAGAGAGCAGGGAAGGGAGAGAGAAAGAGAGGGAGAGAAACAGCAATGTGTGGTTGCCTCTCACATGGCCCTCAAGGGGACCTGGCCCGCAACCAAGGCATGTGCCCTGACTGGGAATCGAACTGGGACCCTTTGGTTCCAAGCCCGCGCTCAATTCACTGAGCTACACCAGCCAGGGCCCAGCCTCACTTTTAAAAGGCCAATAATGGAGGTCAAATGAATGAATGTGGAAATTGACTACAACTGCTACAACCAAAATGCAATAGAAACATTAACAGCTGCACACACCCCAACTCCCACCCCCCAGCCTCCCCCCCCCCACACACACACAAACGCATTCAGTGACTGTGGGCAAATACCTGTTTCCCCAGCTTGGGGGTTAGAGCATCCCCAGGGTGCCTGTGGAGGGAGAGCATATAGCGCTGAGTATACCCGATTAACGACAGGATACGTTCTGAAACATTATCTACGTGACTTCATAGTTGTGCAAACATCATACCACGCCCTTACACACACTAGACGCCTGGCCTACCACATGGCTAACAGGGTGCAGCCCATTGCTCCCAGACCTGCACAGCACGTGATTAAACAACACAAGATTAAATCAAACACGAGAAAATGATGCAACCAAGAGATGCAATGAACACGAGATGTAGGAGGCTGCTGCTGGTGCAACATGGCATGCTGTCTGCAGCGACCTCTGTTTTATACGCAGGTAAAGAACATAAAATAACGACGAAAAGTGTAATACAGTAAATACATAAACCAGCAACAGTCACTACGACAATTATCAAGTACTCTGTACTGCACGTCACTGTGTGCACTTCAATACGTACCGCACGTCCCTGTGTGCGCTCCAGTACGTGCCGCGCGTCACTGAGTGCGCTGCAGTACGTGCTCACGTCACTGTGTGCGCTGCGGTACGTACCGCACGTCACTGTGTGCGCTCTAGTACGTGCAGCACGTCATTGTGTGTACTCCAGTACGTACTGCGCGTCATTGTGTGCGCTCCAGTACGTGCCGCGCGTCACTGTGTGCTGTACTTTCATAGGACTGCGGCACCGTAGGTCTGTTCACACCACCGTCACCATGGACACGAGTGATGTCCTGACCGCTGCTACGTCACTAGGCTATCGAAGTTCAGCTCTGTTGTAATGTTATGGGACCACCGGCACGCAGGCGCTCCTCCGTCGTGGACGAACCATTGTTTGTGCTGCTGGAACAGCTCACCTGCACCAAGTCAACAGAATAGAAGGGCAAGGCCATTTCATCCTCACAAGGGCTTTCCAGGAGGATAGTGCTGCCTCCTTTCAGCAGCACGGGGAGCTCAGGCTCTGAGCCCACACTGAGCAGGGGTCCTTTCCAGAGAGGACAGTGCCTTTCTCAGGCATCGAAAAGCATGTCCGCCTAGAAATGTTCCTCCACTGGTCAGTCCTGGTGCCTGAAGTCTCCGCCACTTGAAATACTCCTTCAGGTTAAGTCATCTCCCAAGAGAAGGAGATTTAAACTGAAGTCAGTGTGTCAAGTCCGGGGCTCGTGCTTGTAATGATGCCTGTCACATTAATTAGAAAATTCAGAGTAGGCCCCCCGTGTGTAGGACAGAGGGCAGAAACATCCAGCTGTGTCTAAACTTGCAGCCCCAAGAGCTGCTGGGTACAATCCTGGACAGAGCACGTCTGGGGCAAGACAGACCACAGGGACACACAAGGGGCTATCAAGGGACAACTGGAAAAAAGAAGGGACTGAAAGAGTCAAAAGCAGCGCGTGTTACCCGAAGCGCACAGGAGGCAAACTCCCTGTGCAAAACTAACTGTGGCAAAGCAGACGCAGCCCAAAGTTACCAGCCCTGCGGTCACGCCCGGTGCAATGGCCTCTCCTTGCCGCTGAAAGTTCCGTGAAACTGGGCAGGGGAGCCCCGTGACAACTGAATTTTTCTCTTCCCCCTCCACCGACCTGAACATTTTTTTCTCTCTGCAACTGACACTTTCCGTGCTTAGGAAAAGCCACTTACAGCTTAAGGAAAACAAAAAGTCATACCTATTATTATAAACCTTTGCAACTGGAAATCCCATGGGTCCGGAAAGAAGTCTGGTGCAAAGAATCGGTGGGAGAACCGAGGCGGAGGCACAGCCCGGTGTGTTCCCGGCTCCAGGCTTTGCTTCCTCGCTGTCACACTAAACGTCTCTTTCCCTGGAGGCACCCGTGCAGTCTCCGGGAACGGGCCCAGCGAAGCGGCAGTGCCCCCTATTGACGTCCCTCGCTTTGAAGGTCAAACCGTGATTTTTAAAATGCTTATGCAACCCCCCTGCTTGGCCCCAACAGCACTGCAGGCAGTTTACAATTAACAGTAAATCTGGTGGAACAGGACGAGAGATTAAGAAGTGGCAACTCAGTAACCACAGGGCTAAGTAGGTTCCGGGTTTCCCAAACGGCCAGGCCGTCAGCAGAGAGCGCTGTCCCGGGGAAGCCAAGAGCAGAAAGATGATGCAGCCGAATTGGAACCGCTTTAGGCGGCCCGCTTTCTGTAAGATTTCATCGCTGGAGAGGTGGCTGCGCCCAGCCGCGACTCAGACATCTTAAATAAGAGGGGAGAAAAACCCCGCCAGATGAGCATGCCGTGATAAAACGACTCCTTTCTATAAATACCTCCCCTGGGGGGGATAAACGGCGGGTTCAAAGTCAGGCCACCCGAGCCCGAGAATCTCGCCTTTTCTTGGGCAACCCACCGACCAGCGTGCGCCTGCGCCACCGTGGAGGCTCGGCCCTGGCACCTCCGCCCTTGTACCTGGGCACTGTCAATCCGCGCTGCACGTACCTGTGGGCCGAGCGCCGAGCCCCGCACCCCCACGGCCTGGCTCCAGGCCTCCCGGTTTCCCAGCGCCGCCGCTGCGCCCGGACCGAGTGCGCGGCCGGCGCTGAAATGCACCCGAAGGGGGCGGGGTTGTTGTCGCGAAGGACTGATCAGGTGGCAGCTAGGGCGTGGGAAACAGACCATGGGAATGGCCAGATCGGGATATCCCTCGGCGGGGCCCCCTGCGGGGTGACAGCCCCAGATTCTGACCCCGCCCCAGCCCGCTCTGCCGCCGGCCACGCGAGCGGGGACGCCTGGCTCCGCGGAGCGCCCCTTCCGCTGCCCAGAACACCGCCTCCGCCGGCCGGGCATCCTACGACCTGTCCTGTACCTGTCCTCTTGCCTGAAAGGTCAAAATGTCCCCTCCTCGGGAGGCCTCGCCTGACCGCAGGCTAGGCGAAGCCCCCGTCCAGAGTCCTCTGCAGTAACTCACCCACAGCGTCATTGTTTGTGTTCGTACCACGTGCCTGCCTTTCCTAGTCACACACACACACACACACACACACACACACACACACACGCACGCACGCACGCACACACAGGGCGGGAGTTGCATCTGTTTATTCCAGGAACGTGGTGAAAGTGGCCGAAGATTTTGTTCAATGAGGGAGAAAAGAAGCCAAACTGGGCCGCTCCCGAGGGCTGTTTGCTGGAAGTGCAGAGCATGGGTGTAAATTGTTCACTCAGTGGGTTTTTCCCGAGGTTACTCCTTTCACGACAAGAGTAACTGGGACCTCCCCCCGCTGAGGACATCACGGGATCTCCAGAGCACCCTAAGAAGTCTTCATTCTGCCCTCTGAGCAGAAAGCACAGCACTTTCCAGCAAGGACTCGAGGCTTCCGCCTCTGTTTGAAGGCCAGGGGATTCATGACTCTCTGCTGGGGCCCAGATTGACCCATGGTGTCCATTAGAAGACACCCCGCCCTGGATGGTGTAGCTCAATGGATTGAGCGCGGGCTGCGACCCAAAGGGTGGCCGGTTCGATTCCCAGTCAGGGCACATGCCTGGGTTGCAAGCCAGGTCCCCAGTGGGGGCCACATGAGAGGCAACCACACACTGATATTTCTCTCCCTCTTTTTCTCCCTCCCTTCCCTTCTGTCTAAAAATGAATAAATAAAATATTTAAAAAAAAAAAAAGACCCCCCCCCACTAGGGGGAAAATGAAAACACCAAGCATTTGCGGGAAGGAATATTGTCTGACCTGGGGTAAGAGTTTACGGATGGTCAACAAAGTAACTCCAGGTCAAAGAAAACCTCAGGTTGAGGTTCCCCTTCACCGCTGAGGTTTCTGTGATTGGGGGAGGGGAAAGTCAGGGGTGAGCGTAAACCACGTCTTTAATAAGCTGGTTTCTGAGGGGCGGAAAACGTCCCACGCTTGAGTGCGCCGAGGTCTGTTTAGCCCTCGTTCTGTAGTTGGGCTCTTTCTTCCACGTGTTCGCTCTCAGAGCGCTGAAGTGGCGGGTCCTACGCAAAACGCTTCGTCCGCCCCCCTGGCAACGGTCTAACCTGCATTCCCTACTCCTTCCTGTACGTGAGGTTACTGGGCCCACGGCCATGCACGCCTCTAAGACCATTGAAACATAAGGCCAAACTTCATACCTCAAATACTGCATAACTGTACCTTCTGATAGAGGAAGGAGGGCCTGTTTTAGCATACCCTTGTCAATATCAAGTGCTGCGAGTTTTTAAAAATATTTGCTATTTTGATTAATGAAAAATGGGCCCGGCTGGTGTAGCTCAGTGGATTGGGCGCAGGCTGGGAACCAGAGGATCCCGGTTCGATTCCCAGTTGGGGCACATGCCTGGGTTGTGGGCCGGGTCCCGGATGGGGACCATGTGAGAGGCAACCATGCATTGCTCTTTCTCCCTCCCTTCTCCTCTCTCTGAGAATAAATAAATAAAATCTTTAAAAAAAATGGTATCTACCTTTAAAAGGTTAGTTTCCTGTTTTTTCAAATTACTAAAAAATTATTTTTAAAGATTGCTTTAACTGGTCATTTGCATTTCTTCACCTATGAATTATCCATTGTCATTTTTCAATTTTGTTGTTAGTATTTTCCTTAATGATTTTATGGGTTCTTTATATATTAAGGATAAATACTAAAGACATTAGCCTAGGATATTAGTCCCAAGGCTGCGATATTTGTGGCATATTTTTTTTCTAGTTTATCATTTGTTTTAAAACTTCATGTAAGATTATTTTTGTGCACCATTTTAAAATTTTAATTATATAAAACCTGTTTTTTCTTTCATGACTTTTACCATTGATTTTATGTTTACAAAGTATTCCCCAATTCCCCAAACAATCACTATTCCCTAGTACCTATAATTTTTTTTTTAAGATTTTATTTATTTATTTTAGAGAGAGGGGAAGGGAGGGAGACAGAGAGGGAGAGAAACATCAATGTGTGGTTGCCTCTCACATGGCCCTCACGGGGACCCGGCCCGCAACCCAGGCATGTGCCCTGACGGGGAATCGAACCAGGACCCACTGGTTCCCAGCCCGCTCTCAATCCACTGAGCTACACCAGCCAGGGCTAGTACCTATAATTTTTAAATGGTTACATTTCAGAATAACCATCATTTTGAAGGCCTCTTCCAATTCTAAAAATTTAGTTTTCTGATTTTATCTACATTGCTGCCTTTATACACAACATACAATAACAGTAGATACCAGTCAACTTTTTAAAAATTCTAACATATTATTCAATACATTCCATAGAATTCTGTAACCTGGATGTTGGGTACAAAGTCTAGTGACAAAATGAACGCTGTGTACCTACCCCTCGACTTGAGAACTAGAATATTGCCAATTCTTCTGTATCTTTATGTACTCTATCCCCCTGGCTCCCCATTCTCAATTTTACATTTATCATTCCTTTGCTTTAAAAAAATCTTAAATACACACTTAAGATTTTTAAATGTAGAGGTGAATGCCCTCCTACACAGTACATTGTTTTGCTTTTTAGTTTTATAAAAATAATATTATTCAATATGTAAACCTGTTAGTTTACTGATTGATAGATGAGTGGATAAGAAAGTTGTGGCACGGCTATACAAAGGAATATTACTTGGCCATAAAAAAGAATGAGATCTTACCATTTGTGACAGCATGGATGAACCTAGAGGGTATTACGCTTAAGTGAAATAAGACACGGAAAGACAAATACCATGTGATTTAACTTCCATGTGGAATCTAAAGAACAAAATAAATGAACAAAAAGTAAGTGAACTTCTGAGCCTTGCATTTTTTCTAGGCAGTGTTTAGTCTAAAGTTCACACAGAATTGTGTGAAGCTGCTGTCTATGCACTTCACTGCTACATAGTATTCTATTGTATGGCTTTGCCACAATTTGTTTAGTCATTGTTCTCCTGATGACACTGGATAATTTCCATTTTTCTCTGACAAACAATGCTGCTCTGAACATCCCCTTCTTGTCTCCAGGGCCCATGGACAGGTACCTGCTGGGTATGGAGCTAGGGAGGAATTACTGAGCCAAGTTCAGTGGTAAAAGATAACACTAAACTATTATCCCAAACAGTTATATCAATTTACATTCCCATTACCAGTGGGGGGTTTTTTCCCACTGGTTTTCAATTCAATGTCTTTTAGGCCACTTTTTCTTTTAAATTATAGATTTACACTGATTTTCACAACTGCCTCAGAGAATGGTGAGGTTCTGGAATCCAAATTATCACCTTGTGGTTGTTCGTCAGGAAAATCCTCTAGAGGCAACGAGCCAGCTAAACACAAGTCCCTTACTGTCCAACATCTAAATTTAGGTCCTAGAACAACGCAGGGGTGGGACTATCGGGAAAAGGCGGCTGTGAGCCGGGTGGGGGCGTTGCCCCGGTAACACGAGCTGGTGCTTTGCACAGCAGCTGTGCAGCTGCTCCCAGGATCTCCGGCTATTTCTGGGTCTGTGCTCCCACGTCCCATACAACCTTCTATTTAAATCAGCCACTGTCGGAACTAGTCCTGTCTTCTACAGTCCATAAAAAACACTTACACTCTTTGATCTGGTGTTCCTAATTCTGAGCATTTATCCCAAAAATGGTAACACAGGAAGAAAAATGATATTTGTGAAGATGTGGAGAGCAACATTGTTTGTAAGTGAGATTTTTTAATTTAAAAATTGAACGTCTGCCATAATAGGGAACATAGTATGCAAATTGTGGCATGTCCATTCAGTGGAACAGGTATAACAGACTATTTCGCCCCTGAGCCGTGTGACACTGAGTTTCGGAAACCATGACTGTTCACCCCTCAGTGTCAGGGTGTATTTCCTAAGAACAGAACATCCTCTTACGTGGCCACATTGCAGTGGCCAAACTCAGATAATTTCGCATGGATCCCATCAGTGCTAACAGTATCTACTCTTCAGTCCAGGTTCCCATTCAGCCAATTGTCCTAATATCATCTTTCAGAGCAACACTGTTTTTCTCAGTTCAAAGTCACATGTCATGAGTTGTCATGTCTGTTTATTCTCCTTGTCTCTATCTTTGTCTTTCATGGCCTTGACATTTGTTAAGAGTCAGGCCCATTATATTTTAGCTTGTCCCTCAACTTGAGCTTGATTTCCAAGGGATCCCATTCAGATTATGCATTTTGGGCACATGATGTCAGTTCATCCCCATTAGTGTGCTGACTTGGGTCATCACATGGTTAAGGTGGTGTCCACTGGTGTTTCCACTATATAGCTTCCTTTTTTAGCTTTGTAGTTAATCATCTGTGCAGGAGTGATGCTCTGAGACTGTAGAATAGCTTATTCCCCAACAGACTTGCACCCAGCGGTTTTAGCATCCGTTCAGTATGGCAACTTTCCGAATTCCATTGTTCCTTCAGCATTCGTTAGCTGGCATTCCAGCACAAAGAGCTGTCCTTTTACCTCTTTTATGTATTTGTACGTTTATTTGTCTTTTAGTATCACGCTGGATGCATGGATTCCTTTGCATTCGTTGTGATCATTCATTAATGAAACACTCATTTCAATGCTCAAATTGTTCCACATTTGGCCATCGGAAGCCCTGTCAAGCTGCCCCGTGTCCTCCCAACCGGCCCCCATCCTTCTTCGACTACCACCTTGCTTTCAGGTGACACCACCTGTTCCTGGCGCTTCTTTCACTTTCCCTGCCCCTCTCTGAACGAGCCATTTCTTCCAGGAGCTCTGGAGAATGATACTGAGAACCCAAGACATGGACATGAGGAATGCTCGTGGCCATTGGGGTGCCTTGCCCCGAGGCTCTCGGCAGACAGACCCCGGATACGGAAGAGCCCTTGCCTTCTCTGTGTCCACATCCGTATCACGCTCTCCCCCAGACAGCCCACAGAAAATATTCTCAGAATTGCCACTCCAGATCACTACCTATTAAATGAAGTTCAAAATTTCTTTGTAGGGTTTTTTTTTCTTTTTTGCTTGTTTATACACACACGGTATACAAAAGAGCTGTGTTCAAAAGTTATTTGGGTTTACTTTTTTGTCCTGTGAGTAATTTACTATACAGTTTAATTCATTTGTTTACTTCCCTTTGTATGCAATTTTAGGTTTCTATTCCCAATCTTTGTTGACACAATTTTATTTTTCAAATATTAAAACATTTACATGCTTCTTAAACTCAAAACTAACATAAATGGTCTGGTCTGAATAAGTTCTTCACCTCTTAGATGTTCAGCCTATTCCCAGCCACCCACTGAAGGTAACCAACTTATTAGTTTTTAATTTATTCTTCCTGAGGTTTTTTTTTTTTTTTACAAAATTAAGCAGACACAACTCTCATTGTTACACAAAAAATAGCATACTATATGTTCTCATGTATTTAGCTTTTTCAGTTATCAATATATCCTAGAAATCACTCCATACTAATTCATAAAGGTCTTCCTCACAACCTGCATAGTACTCCATAGTGTGGCTGTACCAGTTTTTCAACCTGTTGCCTGTGTATTGCCACTGAGGTTATTTCCAAAATTGTGTCATTGCAAACAATGCTGCAATAAGTAACCTTATACACATATTTTTACTTTCATGTCAGTGTAGGTGTTTCTTGAGGGTGAGTTCCGAGCTGCAAACTGCTAAGTCAAAGGGTAAATACATACTAAGTTTTGTTAAATATTGCCAAGTCCCCTCTACAGGTGTACCATGTTGCATTCCCACCAGCGATGTATCAGGGTGTCGTATGGCTTTGACTTTCTGCAAATTGCAGAGGTTAAAAGTGATAGCTCAGTTGTGTGCATTTCTCTATCATGAAAGTAAATGAACATTTGTTTAAGGACAAGTTTTATACCATTTTCTGCAGATTGTCCATTCATGTCTTTTGCCTTTTTTAAATTGAATTTTCAGTCTTTGGTTCCCTCAATTTGCCAGTCCTTTATTTATGTAGGCTTTTGTTTGCTTTGCTATAGGGTTTTTGTTTTTCAATGTGGTCAAACGTAGCAGTCTTATTTTTCCTTTGCATCTGGATTTGGGGTTATTACAAAGCCTTTTCCCACACCCAGGTTATGGAATTCTGCCGCGTTTTCTGGCCGCGGGTGGGCCAGCGCTGCTCTCTGCCCCTAGCACCTGATCCCGGGACCCGTGGTCTGCGATGGTGCACCTCGCCGGCGGCGGGCCGGGCGGTGCGCGAACAGGAGCTCTCCCGCGACTCTGGGCCGCGCGTGCGCACTGACAAGCCTGCCGAGTCACCTGGGGATCCGCGAGGAGGAGCGCGGGCTGCGGCCCTGCCGCGTCGCTGAGTCCCCTTCGCGGCCGTTCCGGAAACCCCGCCCCCTACTGGCCTGCTGGAGCCGGTCTCCCGGCCTTTTCCGGGGCAACCCGGCGGCCCTGATCAACAACGCGTGGAGGCGATCCCGACCTCCACCTTGTGCCGCAGAGCCCCGACCTACTTATTCCTCCACCGGGGCGGGGTGGTAGGTGTCCCCGCCACGCACTGCGCCCCCTCGCGGCCGGCTGGGCCTCCGCGGGGCTGGGGCCGCGGGGCCGCCGGGGAGCGCTCGCAAACAGCTTTAGACGCTGGACCCCACTCTCAGAGGAGAAAATAAGCCATTCGATCCTTCCTTTCTACCAGCCTTCCCTCCCCAACGCGCCCCTGCAGACCTTTTTTTTCTTTAACCCTCCCTCCTGCAGCCCCCCAGTCTCTGACCCCTGTCCTCCAACCTTACAGATCCGTATCTGCAGATGCTCAGTAAAAACAGGGGCGCTCCGCTTTCGCTCTCGGGTTTTTCCTCCTGACACCGAACACGTGGTGTCTTTTCCAACAGCCACAAGCGATTCCCCAGTTCTCTGCCTCCACTTCAGACGCCAGCCGCAAACGGGTTGCCCAGGCTCCCCACATTTCTGCGCAGCACATTGCAACTCATGGGTGTCCACACCCCACCCCTCCGGTTTGAGAACTCCCTAGGACACTAACCGGATTCAGGACGCGCTTCACTTAACTACTAAGGGTTTGCTAGGACGGACACAACTCAGGAACTGCCAAACGGAAGAAACCCGTAGAAGTGGGGGGAGGGGGGCAGGAGCAGGGCTACCTTGTCCTCTTCAAGGGCCCCGCCCCAGCAGCACCAAACTCTGACCTCTTTGCTTACAAAGTTTTCACGGGTGGGGAGAGGGAGCTGAAAGTTCCAACCTTCTAATCACTTAGTTGGTTCTCCTGGCTACCAGCCCACATCCTGTAGCGAAGTGGGAGCAAAATTATCGCCTCATTAGCTTAATTAAACTCATATGACTGAAAGGGACTCGTTCTGCATAACAAAGACCTCTAATCACTCAGAAAATTCCCAGGGTTTTAGGAGCTTTGTGCCAGGAACTGGGGACAAAGGCTGAATATGTATTTTTTATAATACCACACTTCCCCGCACCCCAAACCTCACGATATAATCGCGGGAAAACATCAGACAAATTCCAATATAAGAACTTTCTACAAAATACCTAACCTCAACACTGTCAAGGTCATTCAAAACAAGGGGCATCTGAGAATGTCACAGCCAAGAGGAGCTTAAGGAGATGGTGGAATGTAACGTGGTGTGTGGAGGGGATCCTGGAACAGAAGGACATTAGGGAAAAATAGAAGAAATCTGAATAAAGTATGGACTATAGTTAATAATAATTTACCAATATGAGTTTATTAGTTGCCACAATTATACCATTCTGATGTGAGATACTAACTGGAAATGGATTTGTAGAAACTGTCTTGCAAATTGTCTGTAAATCTAAAACTATTCTAAAGTAGAGTTTATTTGTTTAAATATTTTAATAAAGGCCCTTCAGTGTTTAGTATCACTTTCTCTAGAAGGCAGAGAGAATTTGTAAATGACCACTTTGTTGTTCTGTTTATGGTCAGTGGGCTGGCAGGTGGGAAGAAAAAATCCTAGAATGGGAATATTGATATTCCGTACGATACACACGACAGATACCCCAGGAGTGCGAGGAAGACCCCCTTCCCCTCATCCCACCCCCCCCAAGGTGCAAATGAAGTGATGCTCACCTCAACCAGACTGAGGACACACAAGGACTCAGAATGAGGAGAGAAGAAGTGGGGCGAGCCGTGGCTGGTGTGGCTCAGTGGATTGAGCACTGGCCTGCAGACCAAACGGTCACCAGTTTGACTCCCAGTCAGGGCACATGCCTATGTTGTGGGCCTGGTCCCCAGTAGGGGGTAACCACACATTCATGTTTCTCTTCTTCTCTTTCTCCTTCCCTTCCCCTCTGTCTAAAAATAAATAAAATCTCTTTTTTTTAAGATTTTATTTATTTATTTTTAGAGAGGGGAGAAGGGAGGGAGAAAGAGCAA
>PVJI01024261.1:0-22242 GCA_004026765.1 Micronycteris hirsuta
GCTCGCCTCTGTGTTCATTTCTAAAGCTTTGGAGACTCAGCTCCACATCAGTCCTCCCTCGTACTTCTTCCTGGTCTCCTCCACTCGCCTCTGCCACCCTCTGCCACTGCACTGTCTGGTCCCCGTTTTGGGCCCACTAGTTTCCTAGAGTTCAATTCATTCATTCAACAAACACTTAACTGAGCAACAGCTATGCGCCAGGCACGGTGCTGTCATCTGTGTACCCGTCCTGTCCCTGCTAGACCGTGAGTCCCTCGGGACGGGACCCTCTCTGTCACCTGTGCGGGCTCCACAGCCCGAGCTCCCTGCCTTGCCGGGAGTGGCTGTGATGACCCCGTGTTAACTGAAGTCTCCGAGGGGAGCGCCCGCCCTCTACCGTCCGCCGCCCGGCCTCCCGAGGCGCTTCCACCTGCCGGGCCTGGGCCCCCGGCCCCCGTCCCCCAGCGTAAGCAGAGCTCGCTCTCATGCCGCCTTCGGTCTCGCTCACGGGCCGCTTCTTAAAGACAGCAACCCCACCTCTCGGCTCAACACCCCTTTCTCCCCTATCTGTCCAGTGACCCGCAGTGCCCTCGACCTGCGTTTTTACTTACTGCCTCTTGTCTCCCCGCACCCCGCCCCCGACCTGTGACTAAGCATATAAGCACTGTGTCCTTGCTGGGGTGGCTCAATGGACTGAGCGCCGGCCTGTGAACTGAAAGTCTCCAGTTTGATTCCCAGTCTGGGCTCATGCCTGCGTTGCAGGCCAGGTCCCCAGTAGGGGGCATGTGAGAGGCAACCACACAGGGATGTTTCCCTCTCTCCCTCCCTTCCCCCTCTCTAAAAATAAATTTTAAAATCTTTACAAAATAAAAATAAAAAATGAATATAACCACCACAGGCAAGGGCTTTGCCATCTCGCCACTGCTGTGGTCCTCCGCCCGTGGAACGGTCACAGGGGAAGGACAGGGGCTCCACTGTGAGCAAGAGAGCGGAACAAAACCTTTGCTGCCGTCTCAGAGAGCGTTCGCAGGCGCTGGTGAATGAGTGGTTTGCTGAGGAAGCAAGTACTGGATGGAGCCCGACACCCACGCGGGAGGCACGCGGTTACCTCTTCAAGCTGCTGAGCCGATGGCCTCTGAGACAGGTGCGTCTCCGATTCGCTGCAGGAATGCTCGTCCTCCTCTTCCCGCAGCACGGAGGAATTCTGGGAGACGGACCTGCGAAACCCCGAGGGGACAGCAGTGAGCCCACCGCTGGTGAAGAGCGCAGGAGGAGGAGGGCCGCGAGGGGGTAGGGAGGGGCCAGAGCACCAGGCGGGGTCCGAGCCCTCTCCTGGGGGGCAGAACACCTGCGCTTTCTCTTCATCTCCTTCCGTAACTTGCGTCTGAACCTGGGAAAAACTACTGACAGTTTTAGTGCCTTAATATTTTTCATTTATAAAATGCCTTCCTTTATCATGACTTGTGCCTAGCTGGACTTAAATGCTTAAGAGAGACCGATCACAAGGTTGCTTTAGTCTTCAGACCGGAGAGTGCTCCCTATCCCTCCCCCTCCACAGAGAACGCAGAACAGACCTGTCCATGCGGACCCTCCCCAGTGCCATGTGCCATCTTACTTTCCTCTCCTCAGGGAAGGGACAAGCTTCCCCCAGGTGTTGGCCCCAGGTCTTCAGTGAAATGGGAAGCTCTGGAAACAGCCCAGAGGGTCCCCTCTGCCCTGGGCCCCCAGGATGGGGGGCCAGCGCCAAGGAGATGAGGGATGGCTGGAAGCCCCCCACCGAGGACCCCAGGCCGACACAGCTGGGGGCTGGCCACTCACTTGGAGAGACTCCTTTTGAGCTTCAGTCCTTGGCTGCTGCAGTCGGACAGGCAGTCAAGCGGGGAGAGCGTCCTGACGGGGGGCAGGTGGCCCTCGCTGCCGTAGGCAGGCAGCACGCCCGAGAGGTGGCCGTCTCCGAGCACGTGGAGCGGCGGGATCGCAGGGGAGGGCGTCAGGGGCCCGTTGAGAGCCTCCAGAAGAGATACCACTTCGTACCCCGGCGGGACGTTCTCCGAGGACTGGGGGGATCAGACAGGTTGGAAAAACAATGAAATGCCGTTCATCGTACGGAAGGATGGGCTTCTTACTCTGCACTGGGAAAATGTCTAACGTCTGGTCTGGGGGTCTGTCAAAAAAAGCTTCTGTACCAGAGGCCAAAGAAAGCTCACACACCATAGGACCCCGTGTTCCCAGCTTCTGCTTATACACGGACTTCTTCTGGTTTTTTCAATCATAATAGAAATATACAAGAAACACTTGTTATAAGAAATTTAGAAAGTACATAAAAGTAGAAAGGAGGGGAAAACCCATCAATAATCAAATCACCCAAAAGAATACCTCCCTGTATGTATGTTCCCAGGCTTTCCTCTCTACTGCTCACGGAGTTACGGTCTGTCAGTAAGAGTTTTATAACCTGCTTATTTCCCCAAACAGAAACATTCTTTTTCACACACGTCCCCTTCTCAAAGACACGGAGAGTCCCTAACGGTCCCGCCGATGTTGGGATTCAGTTGTGCCTGACATTTCTGACTGAACATTCTGAGGAAAGTCCTTGGGCATAAATCTCTTTTTTCAGATTATTTTCTTGGTATTAAATTCATGGACCTTAGAGTACTGGGTATAAATGTATATCAGGCTCTTGGTATATACAGCTGTTTGGGTTTTTTTTTTCAACGATCTTTCTAGTTACACTCCCAAGAGCAGAACAGAAAACCTTAAAAAGGTTTTCAAATTTGAAAGGTAAAAAATGGTATCATATCTTAATTTGCACAGTGTTGATTTTTAATGGGGTTGACTTAAAAAAAAAGTGACTGGGACCCTGCTACGTTTCCTCTTCTGAGAATTTTTTTTGGTGTTCCTTGAGCATTTGTCGGCTGTTCATCTTCATATGAATCTATTCACACGAACTGCAGCGAAGCTCTGAGCCTTCGCTCCGATGGAAACATCGTGAACACATTTCTTTCTTTAAATGGTGGGTTGTTGCCTTTTAGTTTTGGTCAACTTTTACACCTCTGAAGTTTTAAAATTTTTATGTAGTAAAATCTGCAGTCTTTTTTTTTTTTAATTTTTTTTTTTAAGATTTTATTTATTTATTTTCAGAGAGAGGAGAAGGGAGGGAGAAAGAGCAATGTATGGTTGCTTCTCACATGGTCCTCATTGGGGACCTGGTCTGCAACCCAGGCATGTGCCCCGACTGGGAATCAAACCGGGATCCTCTGGTTCCCAGCCCGCGCTCGGTCCACTGAGCTACACCAGCCGGGCTCTTTTTTTTTCTTTTAAACTTAGAGAGCCTCTCCCACCCAAAGTCCACCCAGAGTCACTGATAATTTATTCCAGGGTTTAATGTTCTGCTTGGCTGCCTTGTGCGTAACATAGTTCACCCGTTACTCCACGTGGAATTTGTTATCTGGTCAGGAGCAAAGCGCTGAACAGATTTTTCCTCCCCAGACAGCTAACGGATTATGCCGGCACCGCTCCCTGGGCGATGAAGCTCTCCAACTATGTGGAGGCAAAGGAAGTCGGTGTCCGTCGGGCTGCACCCGCATGTCCGAGCCTTCACTCCGAGGCCGGGAGAAGGTTTCACCTGCTCAGCTCCCGGCCCCTGAAGCCGTGAACTGGGATCAAGAAAAGCGGTTCCTCCTTCCAGGATTTGGATATGGATAGTAAACCGTATTCCAATCTGAAACAGCCCCCTCTGCCCAACCATTTCTGCATGGGGGTGTCCCAGAGCAGGCCCCACTGGCGGAAAGGCAGGAGAGCTCCAGGCATGCTCAGTGCGGACTGGATACCAGGTTCCCAAGCAGGGAAGAGGTTGGACGGTCAGTCTCCCACTTGCCCTGGCGATACAGGTCGGTTTCAACGGAACCTGGTCTCAGCTAGCTTACTAACCCCTCCCGCTGCCAGGTTGAATTACTTGCTGCAAAGTCAGGTCAGGAGGGGCCAAAGGTGAGAAGACGCGGTGAGGGGACACAGTGCTTGCTTGGCAGGGGCCGCGGTTCTGAGCCAAACTCACCGAGTGCTCTTCCGAGTCGGATGTCTGGGCGGAGATGATGGGGTTAAAGCTGGTTGGGGACAAGGGACCCAGTTTCTTCCTCATGGCTCGGATCTGAAGCAGAGCCCGGAAGGCTGTACAGCGAGAAAGGGACCATCAGGACAGCTGGGGAGACAAGTCAGACAGAAACCACGACCCCTCCTCCCGGGGCCCCCCAGCGTGCCGACCCGCGGGGCTTACGCAGCCGGCAGATGGGGCAGTTGTTGGCCTGGTAGCGCAGGGTGTCCGCACAGGTGTTGCACAGGCAGAGGTGGCGGCAGGGCAGGATCAAGGTGTCCCGGACGTCCGACAGACACACCACACACTCGGCACTGTTATCGCTCACCTCGTCCTCCGCCACCTGGCCGGGGAGACGGGAGGCGGGCCAGTGAGGGAAGGCACAGACTTTCTACACAAGGCAGTCTGCCAGAAGGACTGGGGCAAGCAGTGAGAACGGCATCTCGCATTCGGGTACGCTGGACTTTACTGAGCGCGTGCACAGCCTCGGGTTCACTAATTCCGGGGACTGTTCTCTCGAGCTCATCCTATGAAGCTCAGGCCTGGCCCCCTCCGGCCATCTGAGCCGGGGGGCCAAGGAGACCACCCAGGAAGAGAGGGGTTTAATGGTCAGTATCCAGAAAGCCCTGCCAGCAAACGGGGGGCACGGGATTTGCATTTCCAAAGTGATCAAGGTAGAGTGGAACGAGGAACAGGAAAATACCCTGCCAGGGCCAAACTGAGTCCAGAGTTTGGCTCCCGACATCCCTCGACCCCGGTTTTCTCAGGGAACTTTCTCACTCTGCCTCTTGAGACGAACACATGCAGAATTTCGGGCGGAGCTTGCCTTGGACTCTTGCGTGTTGTACTTGTTTTCAATTCCATAGATCTCCTGCAGGAGGTAGCTGACTCCATCTACCTGAACAGCAAACAGAGAAGGAAGGTCAAGGGCAGGCTGACTCTACTGAGGGATAAGAGTGGGAACTCACCCCCCACCATCACTCCCACCGCCCTTGTACCTAAGGACCACAGCTGCACCATGAAAAGACAAGCGAAGGATGCTTTCATTTACTTAGGAGGAGAAAGAAAATTGGATACTTAATTCACTTAATTTAGCAGGGAACACAAAAGTTCACAGGCCCAGCCATTTTGTCCCGCCCCTGGCTACCGCCGACAGGTAAGAAAGGCGCAGACTAGAAAAAGATGGAAGGATCTGCCTCAAAATATAGTATTAGCTTTGAGATAAAAGTTAGGTGTAGGCATTACACAAATAAAGAAGTGGAAGAGAAAGAAAGAGAAGAAACGGGCAAGGAAAAGAGGGGAGCCCCCTTCACAGCCACGGAGCTGCCACCGCACGGCGAGAGCTCGCCCCTCGGCCTCGCTTCCTGAAACTCAACATCGACCTCCAACGTCGCGGCGAGGCTGGCCCTGCCCTCGTTTCCTTCCTCGAGGCCACTCCCCTCCTCTGCCGGGGGCCTTCCCCACGACTTAGCCGGTCACCGGTTTTGTGACCCACTCTCCAGGATGACGACGTCTGTTACTAATGCCATCCAGCAACAGAGACAGAGAAAGCATCTCCCTCGGGCAAGTCCAGCTGCCGTCCACCCTGTCCTGGCACCCTGGGGAGCTGGGCCTCCCCGGGGTGCCGGCCTTTCCAGGCAGCACCCTGGGATCAGGCTCTGTCTCCTCCTCTGCCTCCCTGAACACCCGTTTTCACGCAGTGGCTATATTAGGAAGGACAGTAGCAACCGGTTTACACGAAAGTATCGCTGACTACTAGTGACCTTGTTAAGAGGGGATAGCACTTAACCTCCAAAACTGAGTAATGCAGGATTTCAGATGCCCGTCGCCCACGGGAGGGCCCTGCCAATGCCACGGGCACCCACCCCCCACCTCACCCTCCATGACTCTCCTTCCGCAGCAGCAGCAGGCGAGCAGTGCGGCACCGGCCGCGTAGGGCTCCTGGCGGACATCCGCACGACTTGCTGATCATTCTGGAAGGGCGGACGGCCAGCAAACTCTGACTTTTAGAAATGCACTGGTCAGATAAATTAAGCCAAGGGTTCCAACTGGCCCTGAATCGGACACCAGCACTTTACCCTTTAGCTTGAAATGTGTCAGGCCTGGCATTTCAGATAAAAGGAGTTCTCCCAAACCTAATGCCAGGAGACAAATCTTGTCCTTTCACTTCGAGAGGCTTTCGCTCAGATAATGGCTGACTCAACACCAATGATTCTGGGACAAGAAAGGCACCCAAAAGTCAGTATGCCTTTCAGGCCACCCAAGTAGTTTCTAACACATAAAAGCATACCCTTTTGTTGCTCTTTGATTTAAAAAAGGGGGTGGGTGGGAGGGAAAGAAGTGTGCTTAGCAAAAGAGTAAACGAGAGAGAGGGAAAGAAGGAAGGAAGAAGGGAAGGAAGAAAGAAAGAAGGAAAGAAGGAAGGAAGGGAGGAAGGAAGGAAAGAAGGAAGGAGGGAGGGAGGGAGGGAAGGAAGGAAGGAAATGTTAATGGCCCCTGGCCTTCAGTACTTACTACTTGTTTCTGTTTGAGGGGCTTGACACAGAAGGTCCCATCTGTGTGCTGGAATGAGAACATGACAGTGTGACAAGGAGGGGAGGCCAGGGCGCCCCGGCTGTTCACTGTTCCTTCTCCCAGCTGCACGTGTTCTGGGACACCCACCGTGTGGAATTAGAGACCCCCCGGGCTGGTCAAACCCTTCCCTTTGAGGAAGAGAAAATGAGGCCCACCGGGTTGAAGGTCACGTGCAACTGGGTGGCAGAGCTGGGACTCAACCCCAGAGTAGCCCCCAGTGTCTTCCTGCCCCCCCAGCCTCCCGAGCCCCCCACCTGCTAAGCTCAGGCAGTCAGTGATAAGGGTGACTTGCGTCCTCCCATAAAGGGGTCAGACATGCCAAAGTGAGGACACAGAACCACTCACGTACCTTTTCAAAAGTGCCCAGCAGCACGTGGCAATGGCCAAAGTACTCTGAAAGAAAGAAAGGCACGCGGATGAAGAAGAAAACCAAACATACACTTGGATGCCCACCGACCTTCCCCGGTTCCCTGCTGTCGGCCAAACGTCTGGAGCACGTTATGGAGCCCAGCGGTGCCCCTGTCAGCCCGAGGGCCTTGGGGACTCGAATGCGGGGCAGGGCTGTGTGGACACTGCCCGAGTGACCCCCACGGAGGAGACCACACTGCCCGGGGCAGAGTGTCGGCGGAGGAAGACAGAGGCATCCATACCGTCTCCTTCGTCCACCACCGCGTGGACCACCAAAGGGTAGACCTCCCGGTCCAGATCGAAGCCAAGCTGAAGAGAGAGAACAGAACGTAAGAACAAAGAAGGACTTCAGTGTTTAAACGGCACCACAGGAGCCCATTGGAAAGGGAGGCGGCACCGGGAGACTCATCCCCGCTCCTCTTCTGTCCACCTCGTAGCTGCCCGAGGCCTCGGATGGAAGGCCCCAGTTCCTTTTTAAAAGGTCATAGACGGGCAGCCCTGAACCTCCAGCTGCTTTGAGCATGAATTTCTTGACATACCCTAGGCTAAGGGGCGAGTTTGGATAGAAAAATTATGAGGTTACGTGTATTCTTTTAAGAGTGTGAAGGTGTTACAAGGCCGAAGGTGAGCATGACCTTAGAGCACCCGGGCAGTCATGTGCTGCTGGCTGTGGTCCTAACTAGCTCCCAGGCCCGCCCGGGGTCAAGTGCAGAAGCCGCCCGCGCCTTCTCCCAGCAGCCCATCCCCCCCGCAGCGGCAGCTCACCTCGTCTTCAGCCCACTCGGACGGGTCCACGGTGTGGGAGGGCAGGCAGAACTGCTGGCACACCCCTCGCTTGTAGTGCACCGTCTCCGACTGCAGGCTGCTGTCCTTGGGGATGTAGCTACCGGCCAAAGCCGGAGGCAAAGCGGGGATCAGCGCCCGGCCCAGCCGAACCCCACCGTTCCCCCGGCCCGAGCCGGTTCTCAGTGGTCCACAGGCCCTGGGCATGGAGTCGACTGGCCCGGCCCTCCCTTGTTTCCTTCGCTTTTGCTACTCAACGTATGCATGCGACCTGCCCAGCCACAGAAGGGCAGCTTGGTGAAGTTTTCGCAGCTTCTTAAGGACCCGAAGGGCTGTGCCGCCCTCTGCCGCTGCACCCACAGGGCACAGTTGAAAGGGAAAAGGTGCAAAGTGGGGCTTGGTAGAGGAAAATCCACATCTGAGAGCCCAACCTCACCTGGCTGCAGGAAAAGGACGCGCTCCTCCACAGCTGGGCACACAGGCACAGACCCTAACCTGGCTGGGAGGGACGGGGCTGGCCGGGCCGTGCCCTCACCTGGCGATGCCATTCTGGAACTCCTCAGTGGCCTGGTAGTAGATGGTGATGGCCACGCGGGCGTCGGTGTCGAAGGTGAACTCCACGTTGTAGTGGACTTTAGCTTTGCCGGCCTCCTCCCCGGGGGTCTTCACTTCCTCGGCACACCTGGGGAACCAGGGGGACAGCGTTCGGCGGGTGGCAAGTCACTATTTTAAAATTTATCTTTTATTTTTTACCTTATATTGTGGGATTCTCTCCATGACCCCGACCTCTGGCCCGCGCCTCCCCTGGGGATGCCTGTGGAGGACTTCACGCCGCTGCCGTGTGTACCGGGGATTTTCTGGTATTTCATGGCACCGTCGCTGACGTCCTTGCACACCTGCCCGGCTTCGTTTTTAGTTTTTGTTGTAATTGCCATGATTAGTTACATGGTTTGAACAGTTCCCCTGGGACCCCACTCCTTCCTGCTCCGCCTCGTCAGGGCAAACCCTTCCATTCCTTCTCCTGTACCTGCGTGTTTCTAGGCATGTCAGGTTTCTCCCTGTGTTGTCCGCTTCGCGCATCATCGACTGACTCCCTGCTACGGAAACCAGGGCGTCTGTCTCTCCCTGTTGGCTCTGCCCCATACAGACACCCCGTCCCCCAGTGCAGTGCTGGCCTGGTTTTGTTAGTTCGGTCCGTTAGTGTCCACAACCATGACCATTATTCGCAGCTCAGCCACAGAGGAGTCCCTGGTTATTGTTTTTCCCTGCATACATTTTTCTTCGAGTTTGTGCTCATTTTGTTTTCCTCAGCTGCTTAGTTTTCTGTATACCTCATCATTAACTCACATCCGAACTCTCTGCGGGCTGTCGAACGCTCTGCACGGCCAGCGGCGCCAGGTGTTCTGTGCGTTCCGTCTTCTCGAGGAGGCCCTTCTGGAGCCTCCGACCTGCGCGGCCGGGCCTGGGGCCCCGGCACCTGCATATAGCCCTGTCCCCGGACCTCCCTCCCGTCACCCTGCTAAGTCCCCTCGCCTCTCCCGGGGAATCACATGTTTCCTGCCTCTCCTGGCTTCCTTCCACTTGGGGGGAGCAGAGCTTCCAGTAGCTTCCTGGAAAGGGGTATGTTGGGGGCTAGAGCTTCTGAGAGATTTTATTGTGCAGTCGGACAGGCTTGGTTGAAAGTCTGGCTGGGTAAAGAATCCCAGGTCGTAAATCCATCAGAAAGCCGTTCCGAGGCGTCACCGCCTTGTCCTCCAGCCTGGCCCTCTCAATTTAGAAATTCTTTTCATTATTTTATTTTACAGAATTTCTTTATTTATTTTTAGAGAGAAGGGAAGGGAGGGAGAAAGAGAGGGAGAGAAACATCGATGTGTGAGAGAAACATGGATCAGTTGCCTCCTGCATGCCCCCAACTGGGAACCTGGCCCGTAACCCAGGCATGTACCATGACTGGGAATCGAACTGGCGACCTTTCGGTTTGTAGGACGATGCCCAGTCCACTGAGCCATTCCAGCCAGAGCTAAAGATCCTCACGGCACCTGTCACTGCTGATTTTCTTTCTTCTACATCCTCTGTTCCCTTCCCCAAACCACTGCCAGATGTTAACCCTTCCAAGCTGCTGCTCTGTTCTCTGTCTCCTTTTCTATTTTCTGGACCTCTGCTTTTCGGTTCCACATTCCAGAGTATTTCAACTTTTCTTCCAACATTCTACTGATTTTTCATTCCAACGTGTTTTTAATTTCTAAGGGCCTTTTTGTTCCCTAAATGCCGTGTATCGTTGTGTCCATGGAATGAGAAGACAGCACCCTCTGTGTCTGAGGCTGTAAGTGAAGTTTTTCTCTTCCTGCAGAATTTTTATTTCCACTTTGTGTTTTCCCTCCATCAACTTGTTTTTCCACTTTCTTTCACGCTACAGGCGCTCCCTATACATCCAAGGATCTTCAGTTGTCTGCTTCTGTTGAAGAAATATCAACCCCCAACTAGAACTCTGAGGACATAGGGGGCTTGGGGACACCAAGCCTCCCTGGGGGCTCCCTGAGTCTTTTTGGCCTTTCCATCCAATCCGATCCCTCTGCTTCCTAACGAAGGCCTGGCTGCTGGCATTCTGGGGGTGGGAACGGGGACAGGCTGGAGGGCTGAGCACCCAGTGATATCAGGGCTGTGTCCAGTCCTTAGCTGGGCCGGGGTCCCCCGAGTCCAGGGATCCAGAGATTCTCTGAGCCTTTCCGCCAGCTGCTTGCAGGGTGCAGGGTAAGGCTGGGGAGCGGGGAGGGTCTGGCTATCTTATAAATAGACTTTCCACTGACCCTCCTCACGCTGGCCTACCACCCGGCAGCCAGAGGTGCCCGGTGCTGCCAGGTCCTCAGCCTCTGGGGATGTCACCGTGCAAACCGGGCTCTTCTGCACAGTCCCTTCTGCTTGCTCGGGGCTCTGATTTCTTGGATCTGCTCAGTTACTCAACATGCACCATTTGTTTCTAGCTTCAGGAATTTTGCTCCTGCCGCTCCTTTCCCAGTCTCCTAATTCTTGTGGATTATGCTTAAAAGTACTTGTTAGTGGAGTTTTGAGAGAAAGCAGAACTTGATGTTCAATCCTTCACCTTTACCCAGCAATCGGAGACACCGAACTCACTCTGTTCTCATATTCTCAGAAAACAAAAACGGAAACGCCCTTCCTCCAACAGGTACTGAGCGCCAGGAAGTTTCCCTTCCATTACCCGGTGCGCTTCGGACGACAGGCGTGAAAGCCAAGGTTGTTACCCTTTTCACCCACGAGAAACCTCAGGCTCAAGCAAGCAGCCCTGGGGCTGGAGCTCACCGGCCTCCCGCTCCTGGCCGGGTTCTCCGGAGCTGGGCCCCAACGCCGTGTCCGAGGACAGGCTGCGCGTGGCTCAGGCCCTTCGGCAGCCCCCATCAAACACATGGGCAGTTCATGTGATGGCAGACACAGAGGGGACAGAGGAGCTGACCACTGGAAGCTCCCGTGGCCTCAGAAGCCTCAGTCTGTTCTGTCCCTGGGGACTGTCCTGCAGCAGGGTGACTCCTTGGCCCCTTGGCCCCAGATCTGCCCCCAGGGCTGGGAGAGAACTTTGAGAAGCAATTAAAACTTCAGGGACAAATAAAGTATAAAAATGAAGAGAGAGAGGCAGAAAATAGATTAGTGGTTGCTTAGGCCTAGAAAAGAGGTTTCGGGGGACATGGGAAGTGACTGCTTAACAAGTATGGGTGTCAGGGGGGCGGCAGGAATGTCTCCAAGTCAGATGGAGTGACAGGGCGCCTGTCGGTGACTGCACTGAAAACCTCCAGACCGTCAGCTTTAGCAGGGCGTGTTGGAGGGTGTGTGAGTTGTATCTCAACTAAGTTGTGATGTTAAAGCAAAATTATAAGAGAGCGATCAACTTCAGTGTTAATGAGGCTGACCTAAGCAAGCGTGAAACGGTCTGGTCGTCTCCGGGTCCACTCAGAGAAGTCTGGGACCCCGGTTTGCCCTACCCGAGCCCGTCTGCGCCGGGAGCCGATGCGCTCGGCAGAGGGTGGCCTGGGCCTCGGGGGCAGCGCAAGGAGGGCGACTCGATGGCAGTGTTGACGATGGGGATGACGCAACCAACCCAGGCAGCCCGCGCTCCTCAGCAGAAGGGCATAGAGATGAAGAATAAATGTAAACGGTAAACATAAGCAATAAATGAGGATTTCAGATTCCAACTGCCAATATCCCATCCTTTCATAGGCTTGCTGAGGTATCTGTAAGATTCACTTTTTCCCTCAATAATTCTTTTGTTTGTTTGTTTTTAAAGATTTTATTTATTTATTTATTTTTTAGAGAGAGGAGAAGGGAGGGAGAAAGAACAATGTATGGTTGCCTCTCACAGGGCCCTCACTGGGGACCTGGCCCGCAACCCAGGCATGTGCCCTAATTGGGAATCAAACCGGGACCCTCTGGTTCCCAGCCCGCACTCAATCCACTGAGCTACACCAGCCGGGCTGTTTGTTTGTTTTTTAAATGCATAAAGTAGACCCAGTAGTGACTCTTCCAGGAAAGGAAGGTTCTCCACAAGCACAGACTGCGACATGAAGTCTGACCGGCCCAGATGCAGAGAGCCCTGATCTAAGTGGATGCGGGTCAGGGTCAAGGTCAGGCTCAGTGCTGGGCACGCCACTCTGGGGGTCTCTAAGGGGCGTGGCTGCCCCTGCCAGAAGGAGGCACCTGGCCCAAGCACCGGGGACTTACTTGACGAGTCTCAGTGTGTCCTTCCGAATGTTGATCAGGCTTCTCAGAGTCTTCACTGGCTCTTGGGGTGGGGGGGCAGCATACGGAAACTGTCGGAAACAAAGTGGGAGAAGTCCATGTGTTTACAAAGACCGATGACGGTCCCTCACTGGTACAGGGCTTCACGCGTGACAAAGAACAGCCTTGCGAGGCGGGGTGGGCAGGTGCCAGTCTCCCAACTACAGGACAAGGACGTCTGACATGTCAAGTGAGCTTACTCAAGGTCACGGCTAGAAGAACTGGGGTTAGAATTGGCATCGGAAGAGCGAGATTTCTCCGCTTCCCCCATTCCGTGAAGCTTATCTGAGTCAGCATTTAGAATGTGGATCACTACTCAAAACGCCCACCGCAGTTCCAAATACCAACGACACAGCGTGGCCGAGTTAATCACAAAAGGCTTTTCCTTCTGACCTTGGACAACGGGGAGCCAGAGCAAGGTCTGCCTTTCAGTGAAGCCACGTGGGGTCTCGGGAATTTCAGAGCCGCGGACAAAACAGCCGGGCCGCAGTCAGGGAAGAGCCCGCGCCCCCTCGGCTGACAGAGATCTCTCAAATGCGAGCCAACGGCTCTTTCGGGGCCGTTGGAGGTTTGGGGTTGTCCAGCGTGTACCTTACACTTTCACTCTTGCGGCTCTGAGTTATGATAATGAGGACATAAGAAAGGAGAAACGGTAACACATTTAACTGGGAATGGCTTACAGAAGATTAAGAATGAGTTAGAATGTTCCTGGTATCATTCTGATGTTTTGGGGAGCAATATACAATTTTTGCCTGTAATTCAGGGAAAGCCGACCAGTCCATGTGCTCCCACAGGAAGGAGTCTGTCTGCCTCCTGGCAATGGCTGCAGAGGTTCGGGCACCCGTGTGTTGCCCCCATGTGCCTTCCCCCGGTTTCTGCTGAACGTGGTTCTTTCGCTTGGAAAACACAACCTACAGCGCCTTGGATTTCAGGGCCTCAGCGTGACTGCTGATAAACACAGTCAATCTAAATGGGCAGATGTGCATCCAAATGACCCGCTTTGTGGGTATTGAATAGCAACATTTTATTTTTTTCACTGATACATTAAACATGTATTCTTTTAAAATACATGATAGTTGGTTTTTCTAATTACAAAGTAACACACATTCGAGCAGAAAGCTTGAAAAGCACAACCAAGTACAAAATCGGCCATCATGTCACCTCTCAGTGACACTACAGTTGACATGGGGGAAGGTCCTTCCCCAGGAGCCGCCCCTCCGCCCTGCTGCCGCTGCCCCCCACGCCCCTCTGCAGCTACCCGCCGGTTTGAACTGTGCGCACCATTTCATAGTCTCTCTTTCCCTTAGAAACTAGGCGTGGCAAACATTTTTAAAGTCTGTAATTTGACGATGCGACCACACATGTCAGCAATAGGAACACATGTGACTTAATCCGTTCCACATTCTTCGATGTTTAACATGCATTGGTTTTACATTTTTATTTTATTTTTTACACTGCTATAAATGCTGTGGCCAGCGCCTGGCTCCTACCTTTCTGTGTGCTTGTGTGATTACTTCCTGAGGACAAATTCCTAGATGTGGAATTACTGGATCAAAGAGTAAGCCTATTTTTAAGACTTTTGAAAATATTTTTGCCAAATTGTTCTCCAGAAAGCTGATTCCAATTTTCTCTCCCACCAACAGCGTATCAGGAGGCTCTTACCCAGGAGAGCCGAAATCCTGGGTCAAACCGCATCTGTGGCCGTTTCCCCACCCCACCCCCTCCCCTGGGCTGTCACACCGAAGGAATTTAAAACAATTTTAAAATAAGCTTAAGCAAAAAGTAATTAGGCAGGAAAATCCGACACAAATGCTAGTCTATTCTAAAGCCAAAATAAATGACTTTGGGATTAAAATCTCTTTTTTTTTTCCCTGGAGTAGCAAAGTTAATCATACACATTTGCACAGGTACTTGGGAGTGAGCCATAACGCCTCCTGAGTGAAAGAAAGAAAAGAAAAAAGGAAAAAAGGGTCCTCCGCACTCTCCAAGAAAAGAAAAACAATCGGGAGGGCGGGGAGTGGGACCCAAAAACCGGTGTGCTCAGCCTTCCATTTAGAATGTCACCTGAGCCTTAATCCTCACCCTAAAGGCACAGGCGCAGAAGATTTGGTTCAAACGGCGTGGGGCAGACCGCCTGTCTTCACCCGAAGCCTGTCTTCATTGTGGAAAGTGGAATGGAATTCTAGAAGCTGCATTGAGGTGCCCTTTGTGGCTGTTGAGTTTATTCACTCCAGAATGACATCTGGGACACGGGAAGACATCCCATAAGCCTGTACTGAGCCGAGGCGGGAGGCCGGGACGAGGCTCGGCAGCGCCCTCCGGGTGTGGGCCCAGGGGCAGGTTGTGCGCGCCACAGAGGAGGTCACTGTCCCCGTCCCGGCCTGCACGTGCCGGGTGCTGGCACCCGGGGGGAGTGACTCCAGCTGGTCTTCCAGGTCCAACTCGCTCCCTGAGGTAGTGAATTGGCTACTGAGTACCTACTACGTGCCAGGGAGCATCATGCTGGGTTCTTCAGATCTTTTTTTGATTTTACTTTAGGAAATCATGGTAAAATACACACTGCATAAAATTTGTCACCTTGACCATCGGAGGCACACCGTCCGGTGGCATTAAGTACCTCGGCGCGTCGTGCCCCCCTCGCCACCGTCCACCTCCAGTCCAGATCCGCCCTTATTTAACGTCCTCCACGCTAACAGGCATGCCTGCTGTGGCCGCCGGGCTGTGAGCTCCCGGAGGACCGCCGGACACGCGGGAGGAACTCGAACACACGCTGGTGCACCGCACAGGCGAAGGCCGTCGGCATCCACACCCCCACTCTGCTTGTAAAGCAGCAGAGACTGAAAAGACTCACGTCGTCGCCGGGGGTCCCAGGGCTCATGAGCGGCAGGACCAGGGTGTCAATCCAGAAGCCACGCTCCCTCCATGGCAGCCACTCTGCAGCTGCTCTGAGCCCGGATGGTCTAGAAACTTGAGAGGAACATGGAGGGCCTGACGGCCCAATGGGAGCTGCTGCAAAAGGCCCGGATGCCTGCGCGGGTCGCTGGACTAGCCCGGACCCTCTGGGTGGCGCCCTCTGCACGGGCGGCGGCCCACACGGGGGCCGCCGAGTCCCACTCTTCCCTGAATGCTAACAGGAGAGCCTCGGGTCTCCTCAGAGAAAAGCTCTCCAGGAGCACAGCAAGACAAAACCCTCGTCTGTAAGCTCTCACAGCGCCTGCAGCAGACACAGGCGGACGCCCCAGAGGTGCCGGTGCCAGAGACCACCGCCAGCAGCCACGGCAGGGCGGGCACCGTCCCCCTTCCACCTAAGATGCGCGAGCACGCGTCGCTGACAGACAGAGGAGTCATCTGCGAATTGTTTCCAAAGGACCGAGGCATGTGCCCATTCATCCCACACTCTCGCTGTGCCCCGCCAGGCCCGCGGTTCAGTGCGGGACCAGGAACACGCCCCCTAGTGCCATCTGCAGGAGGCAGAACTCTGGTGGCTTCCACCCGGTCCCCTGCACGCGGCACAGCACCCTCCCGGCATGGGCCAGCAGCGTCCGTACTGAAATAAGCCCAAATCTCAGAGTGACTTAAATTCTGAACACCGCAAGCCCAAGACGGGAGGACAGTACGGGTTCAGCCAGATGAACTCCTTCTAGGGACCCCCGGGGGGCTTGCCGCTGGAGGCTCTGCGTGATACTGAGCCAGTTTCTCTGGTCTGTCTGTCCGTCCGTCCGTCCGTCCGTCCGTCTGTCTCTCTCTCTCTCTCTCACACTCACACACACACACACACACACACACACCCTGCGCTCATCAGTCTCCCTTCACGTGGGCCTTATATTGGCAAAGTGCCACCTGGTGACCAAATGTGGAACTGCCACAGTGTGTGTGTATATTATCAACAATATATCCTAGATATCTTTTTTTTTTTAAGATTTTATTTATTTATTTTCAGAGAGAGGAGAAGGGAGAGGAGAAAGAGCAATGTATGGTTGCCTCTCACATGGCCCTCAGTGGGGACCTGGCCTGCAACCCAGGCATGTGCCCCGACTGGGAATCGAACCGGGACCCTCTGGTTCCCAGCCCGCGCTCAATCCACTGAGCTACACCAGCCGGGCTATCCTAGATATCTTTTGATTTAAACTTTATTGTATTTTCCCCCCACTACTGTTCAGTCCCCTTACCCAAGCCCCCAAGCAATCACCACACTGATGTCTGAGTCCATGAGTCCTGGTTCCTTTCTGCTCCATCCCTCCACCCCCTGACCTCCCCCGATCCCAGATGTTTTTAAGCCATTCTAATTTCAATTATTTTGTAAAACTAGCCATACAAATGCACTCCCATTTTGTTGCAGAAAATATGGTCACAATGAATACGAGACAGCAGGATATCTTGTTTTGGTTGGATTTTATGGGGCCATTCCCATAAGTCCATAAAAAAGACTGTCATCCACTCAAAAAATAAATCATTAAGAATTTTTTAAGCATGTCATTTTCTAACATCTGCTATTTGTTTCGGGCCTGATCGTGTGCCTCTCGCAGCCCCGATTTGGCCCCTAGGCGCCCCTTTAAGGCGTGTCCGTGCTGTGACCCGCCCCATCACTCTCTGGGGGCCCCTTGCTGTCCGCGCCACAGGGAGTCCCTCCCAGGTCCACCTTGGGGTTCTGCTGTCCCGTCCCTGGAGGCGACCGCGTCTCGAGGAGCCCTGGCTCCTTCTCGGAGACGTCGGCCCCGGACCGTCTGTGGCTCCCTAGTCTTTGCTGAACACGTGGCCATTTCCGGGTTTCCCATTAGAAACGGTGGTGCATGAACATTTCTTGGAAGGAATCTCACTTCAATGGGGGGAGGGGAGGTTAAAAGAAAACAAATGTATATGCAGCGCCGCAGTTTTGACTTGGAAAACAGAAAGCCCCCAACGCCAAAAATCTGCTTCCAAAGAGGAAGAAAATTATTTTAGACAATTTATCATTAAAATAGAACGGCACTCGTTTTATATATTCACAGACGTGTACCGTTTGTGCCAAAGAATCAAAATGACAGTTCCCAGGGAGAATGTGATCTGGGTCATGTGAATAACTCATTTACAGCACTATGTACACCCTTTCTTTTATAGATTTCAGGGTTTTTATATTTAAATTTCAGTTCCTTTTTATTTGGCGCCTGGTTATTTTCTCAGCTTTCTCCACTTCCTCTCTTCTCAGAAACGCAGTGTGTCCAAGACTTGCCAGGGGATATTTTTAGACTGGCGATGCTTTAGCACATTTTCTTAGATCAGTGCTGGGCGAGAGCAGTGCAGTTTCTGCCTGGAGGCGGCAAACGCAGGCACATCTGCCTCTTCCACCAGCCGCGGCCCCGGGGCCGGCCGCGTCACGCCTGCCGCGGGCCAGAACGTCAGCAAGCTATATTTGCAGCAGAAAAACCCCCTTCCGCTCATTTTCTGCCCAGTCCTCGTGGGGAGTGGATCACCAGAGCAGAAAGGTGATCACAGAGCTGACAAGACCAAGACACCCTTTCCACACAAACTGACGACGGGAGGGAGACGCCACGAGGGTGTCACCAGGCGACCTTCACACACAGACGCTCTGCGTCCAGTTCGGCCACCAGAGGCTTTGATCGGGAAGGCGGTCTCTGCAGAGTCTGTCGACAGCTCTGCTGGTCCCCTGGCAGCGAGAACACAGGACCAAGGTCACGGCCATGTGACATCGCCTCTGAGGCTGACCCTTCCCACAATGTGGAAATCCCCAGCACGAAGATGCCCCGCTCACCAATTCCCTCTGCTCACCTCAATCGGCGACAAGAAAAGAGCGACCAGGCCACTGCAGAATAAAGCGCCCGCCATAAAAATCGCACCGCTCTCCGCCCACGACCACGGCCGACCCATGGGCCCCCTCTCCTCACAGATTAGGTCCTGGGGGCACAGAGACCTGGCAACCCGCTGGGCGCCGCTCTGAAACCAAGTGCGCCCGCGGGGCCCAGCGCACTGTTTTCACGACAAACGTGACCTACTGGGCTTGGGGTCCCTCACTGAGAGGGGCGCCTCCCAGCAGGACAGACACCCCCCAGTCACACTGTGCCGCTACAATAAAGGAACCTTCCTCAAAACCAGCTGTTTAGATACAAAGGGCTTTGCCTACCGCCAGCTGAGTTTAAGGAGAGTTACAAGGGACACAAGCGGAAACAGCCATCTCTTCCTCCAGCAAGTCGGCAAACGCCGCAGGCCAAGCGGCTCCCCCTTTCAGACAAGCACCCCATTCTGGACACCTGGCCTTGGGCTTTCATCTGCTTCCAGGCTCACAAATAAGAATCCGCCCATAGGGAAGATTTCCAGGTGCCCGATACTGTGTGTAGAGAATGTGCCCACAGGGGTAAGCACCATCTCAGTCAAAACAGACACTTTAAAATGCAACATACACTGTTCCGGAGAGGCATAATGTAACTATGACGTTCCAGATGGCGCGTCTCAGAGACAAAGTCCAATACCCGCCACGCGTCATGTTTGGAGGCCAGCTGCAAGCCTGACTTATGTCACTGGCAGCTCTCTTGCCCTGGGTTCCATCCCCAGCCCTTCCTTGGCCTCCTACCTGAGATCTCTGCCTCCCTCCATGTCTGTCACCAACTGCCTCTCAGTCCTTCCTTGTAAGTCTCCTTCCCGAGCCATATCCTCCAACTTCCCTGTTCTCAGCAGCCGCCTCTGAATGGCTCCCCTTCTTTTTACTGATTTCCTGCCTGCGACTGAGACCCTGGGCTGCTGGTCATCTTCCAGGGCTTGTCAGAGGTGATCCCAGGTCACCAAGAACAAACAGGTGCCTGAGGATTAACCATCAGCTCTCTGAGACTAAAAATAGCCAAGTGCCAAGTTTAAACACAGTGCAAAGCAAAGACGGTGCAGCAGCAGAGAGTAATTCCCCAGGACACACACACAGTCGGATCTCCTAACATTGATGGTCTGGCTCCTGGCCCTGTGATCTTAGCCTGGTCATTGTGGCTCAGTGGATTGCGCACAGGCCTGCAAACCAAAGGGTCGCTAGTTCGATTCCCAGTCAGGTCCTCAGCAAGGGGCACATGAGAGGCAACCACACATTCCTTATCTTTCTCCCTCCCTTCTCCTCTAAAAATTAAAAAAAAAAAAGATTCTAGTTAATCATCTGTCGAGAAAGTGGTCAAGGTCACCACCAGTCACAAACACAAGGTGCTCTGCGCGTGACAAGACACCACGACGGGCACAAGCCCCTGCCCTTCTTCCATCCAGTCCGTCCCTGCTCTCCTCACGAGGAAACAGCAGAAAACCCAACTGAGGGGAGCTCTGGGAGATTCGTCACGATACCTAACGGGTCCATCTCAAAACCATCACGGTCACGAAAAATACGGAAAACTGGGGGAACTGTCAGAGACCGGAGGAGGCGGAGGGGACAAAGGTCACGCGGGGTCCTGGGTGAACTAGATCCTGGAACTGAACAGTGACGACAGCGGGAAAACCGGTGCTGTCCTGACAAGGCCTGCGGCTTTCTAAAGCAGAGCGTGCCTCGGCGAGGTTTCCATGCGGGTCGTTTACCGTGCTTACGGAAGTCAACGGGAGAGGAAGCTGGGGGAGGGTGTGTGGGAATGCTCTGCTGTCTTTGCTGTTCTGCACGGAGGACACAGGTTCTGGAAAGATAAGTTCAGCCAGACAGACGCTGAGACGGACCGGCCCGCGGCGGACCTCCCCAGGGAAGGCGCAGGTCTCGGCTCACGTGGGACGGCACACAGGGGGCCAGGCCCTCGCCAGGCTGCACCTCCCTCCCCGTGCAACATGCTCAGCCACAGCTCCTCGTCGCCCGCGAGGTGAAAGGCTGCGTCAGTCCAGGTCCGGCCAGGAAAACAGAAGCCACACTGGTTGTTTTCATGGAGAGACTTTAACATAGGGACTAATTAAACAGGCATCGGAGGACTGAAACACCACAAGGGGACACAGGGCTGACAGAGGGTAACAGCAGGAAGCAGCCATCACCCCTGGGGCTCAGAGTTATCAGATCCTAGAGACCCCCCTCCCCCCCAAGCCGGGAGTCACACCTCCCACCCACAGCCACCTGGCGCCCCCTGTTGGCAGAGGCTGGCAGGGAGCTGTGGCCCGAGGAGAAATGCTGCGAAGCGCACAGGGGGAGCCCAAGTTCACGGGATGCTTTGGGGCAGGCAGACACCAGCTTCAATGTTAACTGTGAAAGAATTCGAGTGTAAATATCACTCACTGGTACTTGTTTCTATCATAGTGGCCATTAAATTCCTAGGCTAACTGCCTGCTCCCCCCTCTTTCTTTTAAAACGACGTCACAGCATGGATTAGTCGAGGACATAGGCCTCCGCGCTGGCAGTAGTTACAGTGTTGACAAAGGGGAAACACAGCGAGGGACCACATTCGCTTCTGTAACTGTAGCACCTTCACTGTGCAGCCCGTGGTGCATGGGGCAGCCTTCCAGAGAGGAGGCCACCTTTGACCCGTTTCTGTAACAGTCGGGGCACGTGGCAAGGCGGTTTTAGGGAATGAAAGAGCGTGCCACTTACTCAGAACCCACTGTACCCACAGGTCTTTGGCTTCTGCAGGCTTTTGGAGAACAGTTTCATTACAAGTTGGGGCCACTATGCGTGTCTTTCAAAGCTGAAAAAGTTAACCAAATTTTTCTTCGAAATGCGATACCACTAAGTGCAGTTTCCCGTAAGTGGGGCGTGCAACAGGAAACAGAGATGGGAGTATGCACCCCAGGTTTCAGGACGTTTCAGAGGCATTTCGAGGAAATTCCTCTGGCACTGGCCTCAGTGTCACCGGTGAAAGCCACAGAGTCCTCTGTGCTCTGGTTTGTGAAGAAACGCAGTCTGACAACAAACCAGAAGTTCAAGTGTTGAGTGGCACTTTCCAGGTCAGCAGAACTTACACCATCACGTTCCTTTCTCTGCGCTTCCGTGAGACCGTCTGCACTTCACTTGCTTCTTCCCCTGTCTGTGTGTCTGATCTTCCCACGAGATTGGGAGTTTGAGGGCACGTCCACGTGAGAGCCGCCTGTGTGTGACCCGGTGTGATGAGGCCGGCGCAGCGGAAGGCAGGGCGGGAGGTGGGAGGGGGTGGTGGGGAGTGTCAGTGGCGGGGGGCGGACAGGCTCACAGAACAAACGGGCGGGTGAGCTCTTCAGGCAAGTACAGCCTGCACCTGTGGTGACTCTCCGACTTGTGAGCATCTGTCCCTCAGACTAAATGACAGGCTGGCACCATTAATGCTCACGAAATAACTGGACAGCGGATTGCCATGGGTTTTCCGGTCACGGGTCTGAGGAGCGGGGACCCTCTGGTCCTGCCAGGAGCGGTGGGCAAGCCTGGAGAGGGACGAGGAAGCGACTTTAACGAAACCGGTGCGACGGCAGGCGCTGGAAGACCCGGGGCCTCGGCCTCCTCGCCTGGACGGTGTAACCTGCAGCCCTGGTCTGCCTCGCGTGAACTGCTGTGGCCAGGACTCATGACAGGTTCACAAGAAAATTCTGTTAAACTAAGAAGCTTGAGTTCAACAGAATGTTCTCCCTCCTAGGAACCACTATAGAGGACACGTGGACAGAACCAAGGGGGAGGAGGGAGGCCGGGGAGGGACGTGGGCTTGGAGGGGGTGGGGAGAGGGAAGGGA
>PVJI01024262.1:0-22220 GCA_004026765.1 Micronycteris hirsuta
GCCTAGAATGTAGCAGGTACTTAATAAATATTTGTTGACTACATGAATAATTTTACACAGCAGGTTAAAGTTTTAATCATGAAGATTATGAAAAGTTATAAAATGACTACAATATAAGAATATGAGAACATTTATTGAGTACATGTGTCTGTAATCACAGTAAAACCTAGAGATAAAATGATAACAAAATGGCCCTGGCTGGTGTGGCTCAGTGGATTAAGTGCTGACCTGTGAACCAAAGGGTCACTGGTTCGATTCCCAGTCAGAGCACATGCCTGGGTTGTGGGCCAGGTCCCCATTTGGGAGCATGTGAGAGGCAACCACACTTTGATGCTTCTCTCCCTCTTTCTCCCTCCCTTCCCCTTTCTCTAAAAACAAATAAATAAAATGTTTAAAACAATAATAGAAATGATGACAAAATGGTCCCTGCTCACTGGGGGCTCAGATAAACAGAGATTTCAGAAATATTTATGACATTGAGTAAATGCTGTAACATAAGTTTGCACTAAGTGCTTGACAATCTTTAGGCAATGTCCTTAAACTTTTAATTAAATTTATTTTCAAGTTACAAACAATTTAGCAAGACTGATCATTTAATTTCTCAGACTAAAGCAAATTAAAAGCTACAGATTGAAAGGGGACATCTGATAAAAAGTAGGTATACAGATCACCCACAAGAACATAATCAGTTGAGTTTGTATTTCAATTTCTCAGAAACTGTGAGCACAAATATGCAGTGAGCCAAAGGTTAAAGTATATTCACTCCATGTATTTTGTTTAAGGAAGGAATTAAATTTGGACAAATTTTAGGTAGTTTTCCACTTAAGCCCTTACAGCAGTAGGTTTTGGAAAAAAGAAAATTTCAATGATATGGCACTACAAGTGTCAACACTTACTTGTTATTGGATTTTCTTAAGTCTGCTTAGGCTGGTGCTCCAATTTTCTCACGCTAAAGTAACTATGTAGGTATATTTCCTATCACTGCAGAACAACTAATTTCCTGGTGGTTTTATTAGAAAGTGATGAACTAGGTTAACTGAGAACTTTATTTAAAATGATGGTTGATTATAGAATAATGTTGTTCTAAGAATTAAATAATGTAATGAATATGAGGCAATAGCAAGAAGGCTGAAATATAGCTAAGTACTCAACAATGTTAGCATTAAAACAGTAAAAATTTAGGCAGAGTTTATTGGTCCTACAGTTAGCATGCAATTTAGAATTTGGAACTTGACATAAGGAAAAGATGGTAATTTCTTAATCAAAAGGGTTTTTTTAAATAAATATATTCTATTTTTATACACACAGATACATACAAGCAGGATGTAGATATATGAAATGTCACAAAAAATAATCTCTTTGGGCATTAACTCCAGGGGAAATATTTGGCAAAAACATGTCACCGCCATTCTATTACAATACTCGTCACTAACATTTACAGTTCATTTACAGTATGTATACTTCCAAAAAGAATCTGATGCGACTTATTGTTGACAAGCACAGCCACATTAAACCTAAGAGTGGAAAACACCCAAAACAACACTACAGGCCTGGCCGGTGGCTCCACTGGTGGGAGTGTCACCAGGGGCACCAGAAGGTTGCGGCATACACGGAAGGCAACCGATCGATGTTCTCTCACATCGATGTTTCTCTCTCTGTCCCTCCCTTCCTCTTTCTCTAAAATCAATAAAAACATATCTCCTAGTGAGGAGTTAAAAACTCAAAAAATACATTTCAAAAAGGCTATAACCTAGGAAAAAAGGAACCCCAAATCGCAGGACAAAAGGCTTTTAAAATACACATATTTTAATTGACTTGGGCTAGGGGAGAGGGAGAAACATCAGTTTGTTGTTGCTTTTATGTATGCACTCATTGGCTGTATGTGCCCCGGAGTGGGTATCCGACCCACAACCTTGGGGTATCCAGACAATGCTCAAACCAACTGAGCTACCTGGCCAGGGATATAAATATATTTTGAAACAGGCTATTGAATCTAAAGACTAAACACTAATCAAAGATCTTTTTAAATGGCTGTACAATGTAGCTATTGGGGAGGAAAAACCTTTTCTTTATCCTCTTAGGTTCTGTCTTTGGAGGCCTGCAAAGTAGACTGACAAAAGATCGATAACCAAGGGAAAAAAAAAAAGACAAAGTGTATTTGCCTGCATGCTTACAGAGAAAATGGCTCCAAAAAATGGCTAGAATTTAGAGTTTATATACCATCCTGATAGGTAAAGCAGACAGAGATAAACAACACTTAGAGAAAAACAAATGACTTTTGAGAAAGACAAAATGGGCTTTTAGGAGAGAGTACATGGAGGTATTATAGTCTTGTGACAATTTTTGTTTATGTGATTTCTCATCTGACTTCTCCAGTGATAGGAGTGATGTCTGCTGTATAGGAAGTCTTCCTTGAAGGGGATTTGATGGCAAGCGAATTTTTTTGGAAGGCTCTGCTTTTAGGTAGGTGGGGCAGGAACGGTAGTTCAGACAAAGCTTCTTTTTGCGTGGGTTGATTATCAAAAATCTTCGGCTAAAAATAATTTTAATGCCATAGTAGTATCTTTATGAGTCCCTTCATAGATCCAGAAAATATAATGACAAAGGAATAAGTAGTCCTGGTAGAAAATATCAGTCAGACATGAACCCTAAAGAATATCACTTTACATTGATAAATTTTCGATCTTCATCCAAAATAAGACTACCCTTAAATATGTTAGAAGCTAAAACTTTTGGAAAATAAGAACTTTCATTGAATGTAAAATGGGTTTTTATTTTAAAGCATACTTTATCTCCTACTTTACCAGTTTTTATTTACTCTGAGAATAAAGAGGTAGAGACAAAAAAATCTATGGAAATACTTAATTGATAAAAAGGCATTGGTTGTCTGCTAGGTTTAAAATATAATTTCTGAGGATAATATAAAAATTTAGTTAGCATCACCTTTATAGAGATCTAAATTACCTCTAACTTCTTGGCACAAGGTCCACTGACAAGCGCAACCACACCACTGTCAGATACCTACACAGAGGGGAAAAGCAACACAGTACATAAATGGAGATGACGGAAGTAAATTTTTCTAAATATTAATAATTTACATATAGCTTTATTGCCTCCATTGCAGCAAATATGTGTTTTAGCCATATATACCTTCCACTCTTACATAAAAAAATTGAGCAGAATGTGCCAAACTATACTGCAATTATTTAACCACCAATGCATGAAGTAATCGACAATTTCAATAAAAGTAATCACGTTCTTCTTAAGAGTCATTGAAAAATACATTGGGTAAATACATACAACGTCTATATTTCATTTACCTGAGTAGCTGAAATACCAACATATTGCAAAAATAAGCAGTTTTCTCCTAATGCATGTAAGGACACATCAGTGATGCGTAAGCAGCCACCTAAATCGATGATCTTTAGCAGACGGCAATTGCGTGCAAGGGCAAGGACCCCTTCATCAGTAAGATTGCAGCATCTTTTCAGACGAGCCTCATACAGGTATGAACAAGATGAAGCCACAGCTTTTATTCCTGGGGAAAACACAATTATACATCAATGAGCTATAAATGTATATACACATGAGAAACGTGACTGATTTTCATTTTAGTGATCACCAGTACTGATATATTTACTTGTCTGATGGCCCTTGTCAAAGTAGTCCACCTGTGAGAATATACTTATTTTCCAGTGATGCTGTCATTATTTAAAAGTCTTTGGAATGTTTCAGGAATTCTCTACACACTCTGTAGTATATTCTTCAGAATAACTGCCATTAATGGTCAGCCCTTACTGTTTATGAGTTGAGAGAAGGTTTGCTTTTAGGAAATAGCCAAGTCATTCAGAACCATATTAGGTAATTAAATAGTAAATGATTCTCCTTTTCATTAAAACAAACGTTTTAAAGTAATAAAGTCAATTTTCTTGCCGCCTCTGGAGAAAAATCCAAGTTAAATTGCCCAAATGTCTTAAGTAAGGCTCCCAAGCTTATCCTCAGGAATCATACCTTCCATGCACTCTCTCTTCCCTCTTTCTCCCTGCCCTTTCCTACCACCGTGCTCCTTCTGTGCTAGTCTGGACCAATCTTACTGAGGGTCAAGAAGGAAGAAGTCCTTAAATCGAATTAAACCGATACAAATGCACACTGGAGGACTGGTACACGAGAAAGTGCTACATAAATAAAACTGGACTTCAGAACCCTAGGCCCTTCAGTCTACTGTGAAAAGATACCTTTATGGACAAAATACACAAAATAGAAAACAGTAAATTTATGTGTAGGTAATTTTTACTGTTTCATAGCTTAAGAGAACTTTCTAAAAATTCATCTTTGAACAGAATGAAAGTTCTTTTTAGTGAGTCATTATTTGTGTAAGCATTTAAAAACTTAAAATTCTTTGCAATATTGTGAAAATCCTAACTTGTTAATCAAGATGATTACAAAATATAGCTGACCTACAATATTTTCCAGAAACTTAGCTAAATAAGTCCTTCTTTCTTATATTGAAGAGAAAGTTTTAAAAAATCCTATTTTGAAACAAAGGTAAAAATCCACTAATTCATGTATTAATGACACTGAAAAATGCATTTGTCTGGTTATGTTAAAAAACTATGCATGGTGCAGACTGATAGGAGAGTTCCTGGTAAATTTAATCTGATGATAACTTAACTTTCTGTTGTAATATTAGATCTCAAAAGCCTTAACAAAGTATGAACTAGTCATTCCTTGTTCCATTGTGTCAGGCTAAATATTTAAAATATAGAGGTTATCTATTCATGTTTATTTTGAATATGTTTAAAATACAGGATAGTGACTTACCTAGTGTATTTATTAACTTTCAGCACTGGTTATAAGTAAGAATGTTAATTTGGATTCTTTATCTTAGTTTGAATTTTTGTTGGTAATTATAGTATTTACTTCTTTGACATCTTCATACTTTCTTTTGATGTATTTTCCCTTTTTTTTCTCCTAAATTATACCAGATGGTGAATCTACCAATTTATAATAAACATACCTTTTGAGGTTATAGAAACTCTGTTTTCTTTTGAGGAATTTAAATTTAATTCCTTCAGTTTTTTGCAGTTACATAGGTGCAGGAGAGCAGTGTCCGAAATATCACAGGTCTGTAGATACAGAGTTTGGACTTCAGGATGTAAAATCTGTAATAAATATATGATTTTGAAAAACTAATTTTTCCTATAAATATAAATGTTTTGGTAGTTATAACAGACAACTGGTGGATGGAAAATACAGCAAAAAATATAGAAACATATCTATGTGGAGACAGATACATAAAGCGAGAAAACCAAGCCTATTTCCCACTGGAGATGTACCTTCTGGTGCCTCAAATGGCTTTACTGGAACAAACGACACTGCCGAGAACCCACGGCTGGGTACAGAGCAAAGTCCCACTGGGCCTGAGAAGCAGGAGCTTCTTGTGTCCCAGTATGCAGTTCCTGTCTATTATTAGAGATTCTAGCTATGCACCTCTTATATACCAAATGCTTATAGAGTAGTAGTATTGCTTTATCATTTACCTCCTTCATTCTTATGTTTGGGACCTAGTACAAACAAATCTAGTATTACTGAATATTCACTTGAGAGCAACAAATAGCAGATCAGTTTCAAAGCATTCTGAGCTCTCTCTCTCTGAGAGTATTTTTCTTTTCTTTTTTCCAAAATAGAAAAATGACTTGACTTTTCTGAATATAAATGTATTGTTATTGTGAAACATTCACCCAATTTATTTATATTAAAATTCTAATTTATTAATTTTTAGAGAAATAGAGGAAGGGAGAGAGATAGAGGAAGGTGGGAGGAAGGGTGGGAGGGAGGGGGGGAGAGAGAGAGAGAGAATGGTTTGTTGTTCCTGTTATTTATGCATTCATTTGTTGATTCTCGTATGTGCCCTGACCAGAGATTGAACCCACAACCTTGGCATATTAGGATGACATTCTAACCATTGGAGCTACCTGGCCAGGGCTTCAATTTAGAAAAATTATACAAATGTAAGAATAACTAGTTCTACTTACTAGGTACTTCCCAGGAAGGGTACTAACTGTGCTGTATGTATTGTCATTTAATATTCTTTCTCTTGCCCTTTCTCTCTCTCACACATACACATATACACACACCCTTGAGAGACTGGTCATTGCCATTTTTTTAATGAGCGAGTTGAGGCATCCCGAGTTGAAAGAGCAACACAAACTACATAACCGAAAAAGCACAGAGCTAGGTTTGGAAACCAGGTCTTTCTAATTTCAAAGGCTACTCTTGTAACCACTCATAATACCAATATCCAAAGAAAAAAAATATTAGTTTTGATGTTTTTTGAATGAAAAAAGTCTTTTGAAGAAAAATGAGATTTTATATATGTATACATACACACACACTTAGGAGCAAATTTTACAAAAATAACTGTGGTTGCATACTACTCCATAACTTATTAAATGCATCATACACTGGCAAACACTTAAGCTGAACACTTAGGCTGGCATAGGAGGCAATATGGTACAGTGATTAAGAACATGTACTCTGGAGGGAGACTGAGTTTAACACTGAAAAAATTTTAAAAAATACCACTATGTACATTTACACAATGGAATTCTACGCAGCAGAGAGGAAGAAGGAGCTTATACCCTTTGCAACAGCATGGATGGAACTGGAGAGCATTATGCTAAGTGAAGTAAGCCAGGCAGTGAGGGACAAATACCATATGATCTCACCTTTAACTGGAACATAATCAACAAAAGCAGAAAGCAAGCAAAACATAACGAGAGACATTGAAATTAAGAACAGTCTGACAGTGGCCAGGGGGGAAGAGGGAGGGGACAATGGGGAGAAGGGTTTACAGGAGCCACTATGGAGGATATATGGACAGAGCCAAGGGGGAGGAGGGAGGCGGGAGAGGGAGGTGGAGTTGGAGGGGGAGGGGAGGGGAGAGGATTCAGATAACTGTAATTGAACAACAATAAAGTAATTATTTAAAAAAAAAAAACCTTGACATCATAAAAAAAAAATACCACTATGAGTATGATAAAATTCTGGGTTTTTTGTGCCCCACTATCATCATTATTAAACAGAGATAATATATTGTTAGAAATAAGGTTACCTTGTTTATTATAAATATGCTGTATATAACTATGAACTATTTGTTATATTTTATAAACGACATGATGACCATGCTTGTATGCTTTTCCAATTATTTGCTTGAGATTAATATCAGAAGTAAATGATAGTAATTATGTGAGGTGACAGACATGCTAAATAACCCTATTGTGGTAATCATTTTGCAATAAATGAGTATCAAATGATCATGTGTGTTTAACACTTTAAACTTACACAATGTCATGTCAATTAAACCTCAATAAAACTGGAAAAAACACACAAGAAGTAAAATTGTTCAGTCAATGGTAAGCAAAATTTTAGGACTTCTGATGGTGCCAAACTGTCCTCCTAAAAGGTTTTATTAATTTCCACTCTCATCAGCAGCAGATAAAAGTTACAGTTCCTTACACTATTGCCAACACTGGGTATTCCTATTTTTTAAGTCTCTGCCAAATTAAAAGACAAACTGTGACTTTTATTTATTTTTAAATTATATTTTATTGATTATGCTATTACAGTTGTCCCAATTTCCCCCCATTTGTCCTCCGCCACCCAGCACCCTCCCACTCCCTCAGGCAGTCCCCATGCCATTGTTCATGTCCATGGGTCATGTGTGTAAGTTCTATGGCTACTCCATATCTCATACTGTGCTATACATCCCCATAGCTGTTCTGTAACTAACTACCTATTTGTACTTCTCAATCCCCTCACCTCTTCACCCATTCCCCAACACCTGCCTCCCATCTGGCAACCATCAAAACACTCTCTGTATCAGGATTCTGACTTATTTCTAAGGAGGTTAAATATCCTTTTATTGAGATACATGTTATTGGTGATTTATATATTTCTTTGAGTATTTTCTGATTCTGCTATTCTAGTATTTGTTTGTTTTGTTTTTTTGTATTGGTTTGTGGGGATTCTTTATATTGTTAAGAAAAAAACATAGAATTTCATATGTATTGCATATATTTTTCCTAATTACTTGACTTTGCTTCTTATTTTTTCTTTTTCCCATAAAGAAGTTCATATTTTGATGTAATCAAATACATCAATCTTTTGTCTTCTTGGTTTCTAACTTTGGTGTTGTCAATTAATTTTGACCAGGATCTGCAAAGCAAAAAGAAGGTTTATTTGGGATCCTTAGGAATTGCAATTCTAAAACTACAACGTTGGATAGAAATCCAACTGTGTTCCAAGGGGGAAAGAGAGAGTTTTTATAAAAACAGAAAGAAGGGCACTATCAGAGGGGTTACTCAAGTTGTTTTAAAAGCTGCGATTGGTGTTGTCAAGCAGACGTACACTGTGCTATCTATACATGATTGTTGCTTTGTCTTTTGATAGGTGAAAATTTTATTTTTTAAGAGAGAGTTCAGTGATGCAGAGCCAGTTCCAGGAATTGCATAGCAAGATGTAGTCATTTGTGATTTAGCCTACTTCAAAGGTTCAACTTCGTACGGAGTGGTTGTGTTAGCTCAGCTTCCTGACGGCCTCCTGGCTCCATTTTAGCTTGCTCTCTTGACAATACCAACTCCATTTTGCTGTTTTTCCTTCACAATGCCATGTTAAAAAGGTCTTCTCCATCCAAAGACTATAAACAAATTTAGGAAATATTTAAAAAAGAGCCACCCAAAGATATGTGTAACTTTGCAACAGATGTTACACTTGGTTTCATAAGGTGAGCTCTTGCAAGGATGGGGATTAGAGAGAGAGAGCACCAAGGAAAATCATACTTCTGTTTTTTTCTATCTCATTTATCCCCTTAGCCAATTTTTATTCAGGTAAAATTAGGTTTAAATGAAAATTAAAGATTGCCATAAAACAAAACTTTAAGTCACTGAAATACAGACTACAGCACTTCTTTTCAACTGGTGTGCTGCAAGAGGCACACTGGTATGACACAGAATTTTTAAAACATGCAATACCTGACTATTTATTCAGGGATATTGACTTCTTTTCCTTACATTGTTAAATTTAAAAATGACAACAGTCAACTCAATAACTGTCATTCTGAGTGAATCGAAATTATACCTACTTTTTTGGTCAGATTGGCAAAGAATGTTTTGTGGTGTGTTACAGAATTTCAGTACTTAGTTTATGCATGCCATGAAATGAAAAAAAGAAAAAATCATTGGACTAAAGGGATGGAACAAAGTGAGGACAGTGGAGAAGAGAAGAAACTCACCAGTTTTCTGTAGAGTCATAATGTTTCATCTGGGAACCACACATAAATTATACATATCCATGGAACCGTCAACAATAAGAATCTGTATATTATTCTACCTCCACAGAGCCAAGCAGACTACAACACTGAAATGTCTATGTTCAAATACAAGCTAACATGAAGAAAATAAGCATTAAAGGTTAATGCTAGAAGAAACGCTAAGATACACTGAAGCACAACTACAATATGAAATTACAGGGATGGTCATACACTGGAATGTCATCATCAGAGTTTGCTTCCTTTTGATCACAGGCTTTGGGGAGAATGTGTGGCAAAATCAGCAATTAGTACAGTAGTCCCCCCTTACCTGTGATTTCATTTTCCACAGTTTTAGGTACCCGTGGTCAACTATGGTCTAAAAATATTAAATGGAAAATTCTAGAAATAAAGAATTAATACGTTTTAAATTGTGCACCATCCTAAGTAGCATGATGACATCTTGCACTGTCCCACTCCATCCTGCCCCGCTTGTGAATCATCCCTTTGTCAAGTGCATCCACACTGTACATGCTACCTGCATATTAGTTACTTAGCAGCTACATCTGTGATCAGAGTGACTGTCACAGGATTGCGGTGCTTGTGTTCAAGTACCTGTATTTTATATAACGATGGCCCCAAGGCACGAGAGTAATGATGCTGGCAATTCATATATACCAAAGAGAAGCTGTAAAGTGCTTCCTTTAAGTGAAAAAAATGTACGTATAGGAAAAAACATAGTAGATATAGTGTTCAGTACGATCCGCAGTTTCAGACATCCACCGGGACACTTGGAATATATCCCTCACAGACAGGGTAAACTGTGATAGTTCTAGTCTCTGTAGACAGTGATGATAGCTACAACCCCAAAGACTCTCACACACCACACATACACACACCCCCTACATGACAGCAGGTGAAGCTGGAGCCCTACAGAGAAAGCAGGGAGGGGTATAGACAGTGACAACAGCACCTGGACCTGCCCTTGGATGCTCTGATTGTGTGAGAGGCCTGTCCTCCTCACACACACACACAATGTGCACACATGTGCATGCACACACACAAGGGACTTAGGAAAACTGTGTCTTGGGGATGTGGGTGGGAGGGGGAACTTTTTTTCAGTATCTTTCCTGTTTTGAGTCTTCTCTACCTTCTTTCTTTTCTCCCTTTTTAAAAAAACAATAACAAAAGCAAAGGTCTCTTAAAAAGACAAAACAAAACAAACAACCTGAGGTTCAATGTTAGAAAGAGTGGCAAAGTTAGGATTTTAACTCATGTTGGAGACCCTAACTATATTTACTGCCTTAAAGAATAGCTAATTTTAGCTTAGTTGTAGGGAGGGAGTAAGTATAAATTAGTAGGATTTAGATATCCAGAAGAGGAATGAGAAGAGTTTAAAAGGGTGGTTTTTTAAAACTGCTGATTGTTATCCATTCATGGATAAAATCAATTTAGTAGGCTGTGATTAATATTTTAAAAGGAAATACGACATAAGAGAATATCCAAGTGTACTGCATACAGTACAGTGAGTCCTCACTTAATGCCATTAATAGGTTCTGTGCCTTTACGTCAAATGACATCTACTGAAATCAATTTTACCATAGGGTCATTGATATAAACAAGAGTTAAGCTCCTGTGGCATCTCATCAATGTTATAACAAAATGACGTTATTCCAGGACCTGCTGTGTTGTTACAGGTAAGTGTGGTTTGTGTACTAGAGTCACAATGTAACATATTTCTTAACATAGGTCTTTTTTTGGTGCCATTTGTTTATTAACCCTGCATTTAATTTTTTACTTTTTCCAGCTTTATTGAGGTCAACAAGTTTAAAACTTTTTGAAAACGTGAAGATCAAGGATGCTGGTCCTATGAAGACAAGGGAAGTAACTGAAATAATGGTAGGGGGAGATTTTTCAGGAATTATTCCACATGAACATTTTGGTTATCTGTAGAAAATAAAAACTCTGATGCTTTATTACATTTTAAAATTATTACTAATCTGACTATACATCATTGCTCCAGAAATCTGAAACCATATCCCAATAGTAAAATATATATAATATTTATAGTTGTACATACTCTTACCTCACTTATATTTGAATCTGTTATCTGCCCCTTCACGCTCATTATTCTTATCAGTCTATCTTTTATGCCAGGAGGCAAAAGCTTAATGTCTGCGATATATCTGGAAATATTCTTCGTAAAGTACCAAAGGCACCTGAAATACAAATGTATAATAATATGGTAAATTATACTGCACCAGTACTAATTTCATATTTATTTAATGCTGTTTATTAGCACTTAGTCCTTTCCTAAAAGAGTACATTTTTTAAATTTTATTTTTCAATTACAGTTTACATTTAATACCATTTTGTATTAATTTCAGGTGTATAGCATGGTGGTTAGATAATCATATACTTCACAAAGTGTTTTCCCCAATATTTCCAATACTCACCTGGCTCCATACATAGACGTTATATTGTTGAAGAAGGTGTACATTTTATATTAATATTTACAACTTAAGCTTCATAAGATGCAAAGCTTAGTCTGTGCTCAGTAATGGACAAGTTGTTCTTCTTTTTAGAAAGGTGATTTTTAACCACTGTGATTTTTAACTTTCTTTTTCTCAGCATACCTCATTTACTAAAATGCATTCTAAATGACCCCCCAAAAAGTGTTTTTTCTAAGTCAATCTCTCTAATTCCCAAGACACATTTCAGTCCCATAGTCCTAAGTAAGCATTAAACTAGGGCCTACTAATTGACAAGTTTTATCTGTTAATCTATCAAATTTGTTTTCACTATTTTTCTTAAAAAAATTATACAGGTAATGAAATCACTAAAGAGAACTGCAAGCATCAAGATTCCACAAATAGCAATCATAGAAAAAACAAACTTAGTACCAAGACTGTATATGCTTAAAGGAGAGTTATCAGAGCAGGCAACAACCAAGACCCACATGACCAATATATACATATGTAGCCTGAAATTCCAACTATCTGAAACTGATACTTTAAACAAATATAAAATTTATTTTTTTAATTTCTGCTTACAAATACCCACTATGTACATAATTATATATTCATGAATAAATGTGGTCTTTCACTTGAATTTTTTTAGCATATTCTTTATTTTTTCTTTTCCTCTTTTGGTTGCCTGTGCCGTTCCCTCTTATCCTTCCTCCTTTCATTAGTTTAATTCTTCAAGCTAACTTAGTGTATGTTCTTTCACATTTTTCTCTGAGCTTGTACAGACACACACATACACATACACTTGAAGGGTGAAAGGAAGATCACAGTTGTCTAAAATGGCAGCATTCTATACTCATTTTTCTACACCTTATTTTATTCAATATCTTGTTAATAAAATCAGCATTTTTAAAGCATCAAGTACAGTTTTAATTCTCCTTTAATGGTTATCTAATATTTCACAGTGTGGATGATTTATATAGCCATTCCCCTATTGATAAGCATTGCACTGTTTCTAGGATATGTTAACATATATTGTCCAATTGTTTTCCAGGGAGCCTGTAGTACTTCATATTTCTATCATCAGTATTGGAGGGTTCCTCTTCCTCTATAACCCTCAAGCAGTAGATATTACTATTCATTTTATTTATTTTATCCTTTATGTCCATTATCTCTATTTCCTGGTCCCATCCCCCATCACTCTAGGAAATCTTTCTAATGTCAAATGTGTTTCCTTTTGTTGTATTTGTCCCTTAAATATGATTGTTGTAGGCATGTGGTTCTACCTTATGTATATTTGTCATAGATTTCTTTAGTTTTTCACTCAGCATTATGTTTTTAAGATCTATTTACTCTTAAATGTTGGAAGATCTTATGGGTGAAAAGGGCCATCTCATTAATTTGTATTTTTCTAATTACTAGTAAATTTAACATGTTTTCATGCATTTGCTGGCTATATAGATATGCTATTCTCTACATATGCTACTCTGTACGTTGTCTATTCATAGCCTTTGTCCATTTTGATATTTTTGACTTAAATTTGTAAGAGATGTTTTTGTGGCCAAATACATGACTGATTTTGTATATGTTCTATAAATATTCAAAGAATGTATATTCTTTATTTGAGAGATGTAGCGTTCTACTGTGTGTGTGTGCATATCTAAATATCTGTTTGTGTATGTGTACACACAAATTAATTATGTGAATATACAAGCTCTGTCCAGAAAGAGTCCAGTCATTGTTAATATAACGAGAGCAGTTTGTGCAACATCAGTATAACCTGGCAGCCAAGGAGAGTGGCCTGGAATGTGCACGCATGAACAATGATGACTTCCCTGTACTATCAGTGGAAGTGGTAGATGCCATTGACTGGGCACAAGTACTGTATCAAATCTTGCGTTAAATATGAATGTTCCTCCACAGAACCTACTCAGATGATTCAGAAGCCTGCAGCTATAGGCAACTGGTGATTGGCAGCTTCATCAAGACAATGAGCCCACTTACATCTTCTGTAGAGTTTTTTTTGTGAAACATCAAATTACCCAGGTGACTCAGACCCCTTACAGCCCAGATTTGGCACTCTGCGACTTCTGGCTTTTCCCCAAACTGAAATTACCTTTGAAAGGGAAGAGATTTCAGACCATTGATGAGATTCAGGAAAATATGATGGGGCAGCTGATGGCAATTGGGAGAACTGTGTGAGGACACAAGGTGCCTACTGTGAAGGAGACTGAGGTGTCATTGTCCTAAGTACAATTTTTTTTTTTTAGGTATTTTTTTAAAATTACATTTTATTGATTATACTATTACAGTTGTCCCAATTTTTCCCTCTTTGTCCTGATCCACACAGCACCCCTCAGGAAATCCCCACACCATTGGTCATGTCCATGGGTCATACATATAAGTTCTTTGGCTACCCCATTTCCTATACTGTACTTTACATCCCCATGGCTATTCTGTAACTACCAATTTGTACTTCTTAATCCCCTCACCTCTTCACCTATTCCTCCACAAACCCTCCCATCTGGCAACCATCAAAACATTCTCCATATCCATGAATCTGTCTCTATTCTTCTTGTTTGCTTAGTTTGTTTTTTTTTTATTCAATTGTTGATAGATTTGTTTTTTGCCATTTTATTGTTCATAGTTTTGATCTTTTTCTTAAATAAGTCCCCTTAACATTTCACATAATAATGATTTGGTGATAATGAACTCCTTTAGTTTTTTTCTTGTCTGGGAAGCTATTTGTCTGACCTTTAAAGCTAAATGATATCTTTGCTGGGTAGAGCAATCTTGGCTGTAGGTCCCTGCTTTTCATGACTTTGAATATTTCTTGCCAATCCTTTTTAGCCTGCAAAGTCTCTCCTGAGAAATGAGCTGACAGTCTTATGGGAACTCCCCTGTAGGTAATCAACTGCTTTTCTCTTGTTGCATTTAAGATTCTATCTTTAACCTCTGGCGTATTATATATGATGTGTTATTGGAGTGAGCCTCTTTGCATCCATCTTGTTTGGGACTCTATGTGCTTCCTGGACTTGCATGTCTATTTTCACCAAGTTAGGGAAGTTTACTGTCATTATTTTTTCAAAGAGATTTCCAATTTCTTACTTTGCTTCTTCTCCTTCTGCCACACCTATGATGTGAATGTTGGAAAGCTTGAAGTTGTCCCAGAGGATGCTTACATTATTCTTGTTTTTTGGTATTCTTTTTTCCTTATGTTCCAAATTATTTTTCTGATTCTCAGCTTCATCCATTCTGTTGTTTTCCTGTAAATTGTTCTTTATTTCAATTAGTGCAACCTTTGTTTTTGACTAGACCTTTTTTATGCTGTTGAGGTTCTCACTAAGTTCCTAGAGTATCCTTATAACCAGTGTTTCAAACTCTGCATCTGATAGATTGCTTATTTCCATTTTGTTTAGTTCCTTTTCTGGCGTTTTGTTCTGTTCTTTCACTTGGGCCATGTTTCTTTGTCTCCTCACTTTGGCACCCTCCCTGTGTTTGTTTCTATGTATTAGGTAGAGCTGCTTTGACTCTGTCTTGGTAGCATGGCCTAATGTAGTAGGTGTCCTATAGCATGCAGTGGCACAGCTTCCCCATCACTCAAGCTGGGTACTCAAGGTATACATTTCATGTGGGCTGAGTACACCCTCCTCTAATAGTTGAGCCTTGATTGCTGTTTGGAGGTTAATGGGAAGGATTTGCCCAGGCCAGTCAGCTGCACAGATTGGCTGTGACCACTGACCACCATCTCTACCTTCTGTGGAGGATCAGCTGTGCAGGGCCAATGTGGTGGTGCTTTGATGTGATCTGTAGCTGTCCGCTGGGTCTTCAGGCTCTGGGGTTTCTTGGGTGTTGCAGGCCAAAGTCAGCCCCCACCTGTGTTCTGCCTTGGGCCTCCTGCATGAGCTATAAAGCAAACTGAGATGGTTGCTACTTGTGCTAGCTTAGAGATTCCAAGACCAAGCCAAGCTGTGAACCCCATATTTTGGATGGGAAAGATTCTCAGGAGATTTCCAGGACAGGGCAAAAAGTGTTAGCCTGGTTGATGGAGTATCAGAAATGGTACCTTCCCATTGGCTCTGTGGCCTTGTGGGGGGAGGGTTCAGAAATGGGACAATGGCCTTTGCCTGCCTTTCAGTTTGGGAGAAAGCTCTCCCCCAGTTCCTACCTTGATGGTGACACTTCAGTTCTTCCCTGTATGCCACTGGTGCTTTTCAAGCTGCTTCCCTGGTGCTGGAGCTTAAAGGGAGTAAGTCTGAGTAGGTGAGTCCATGTGTGGGTTCTTTAAGGGGAACTGCTTGGGCCTCCAGAAGTTTCTTCCACCAACTCAATCCCTGCTGGAAATTTCAGCCAGAAGTTATGGGGACTTATCTTTCTGGCACTGAAACCCTGGGCAGGGGGGCCTGGTGTGAGGTTGGGACTCCTTGCTCCTGAGGTATCCCTCCCGATTTTTTATCCACCACATGTGGATGTGGAACCAGCCCTTTCTGCGTCACTGACCCTACTACTAGTCTGGATGGATGTGGTTTCTTTAATTTCATAGATTCAGGCTTCCATTCAATTCAATTTGTGATGGTTGGTCTATATTTTAGAGGTAATTTTATGTGGTTGTGTGATAAGGCAAGCCGTATTTACCTATGCCACCATCTTGACCATTAGTCCTGTACAATGTTTCTTGTATTTGTATCTTCTTCAATTAATGTCTCTATTTTTCATATTACATGGCTGGACAGGCCTTATATGATTGCTTATTGATGGTATTAATAATTTTTTATTTTTTTCTATGAAATCTGTAGAATTCCTAGTTTATAATACTTGTATTTTGAATGTTTTCCTTTCATGTGTACTTGTTTTGGCTAGTTTATGTGCTTACTATTTTAGAATGAAATTTTTCAAAAATACAGAAAAATAAAACAGAAATATATAAATTCATGTACCCCAAACCTAGAAATTTAAAATGTTACTATTTCATCATATTGTATCAGACATCTTTCTTAAAACATAAAACGTTTCAGATAAAATTAAAGCCTCTTTTGAACACTTGCTCAGGCTTACTCCCTTGATCTCCATTTGCAGAGGCAACTTCTACCCTGAATTTTTTAAAACAATTTCTGTCCATGATTTTATTATACTTTTAATACTAAAGCAGATCCATAAGTAACATGGGAGTACTGTTTTCTGTATTCATAAAATGTAGTGTATTAAGTTTCTACATGACTGAATTTGTCAACTGTCCATGGATTTGTGATAATTTTTTTTATAAGACTACAGTGTTAGCTGCAAATTTATGATCATTATATCTTCTTGTGGAATATTCCTTTCATCAGTAAGTAGAGCCTTTCTCTATCCATATAACGTTTTTCACTTCAGATTCTATTCGGTATTTTTTTTTTTAGTATGTACGATTTTATTTTTTTTTATTATTATCGTTTTATTTTTTAAAGATTTTATTTACATTCAGAGAAGAGAGGGAGAAAGAGATGGAGAGAAACATCTACGTGTGAGAGAAACATCAGTTAGTTGCCTCTCGCTCACCCCCAACTAGGGACCTGACCGGAAACCCAGGCATGTGCCTTGACAGGGAATCGAACCAGTGACCTTTTAGTTTGCAGGCTGGTGATCAATCCACTGTGCCACACCAGCCAAGGAAGATTTTATTTATTTTTTAAATGACTTTTTAATTGTATTTTTGTTCCATTACCATTTAGTCTCCTATGCCCCTCTCCTCCTCACACTGTTGTCCATGTCCATGAGTCCTTTTTCCTTTTAGCCCTATCCCTCCACTCCTTCCTCTCCCGCCTTAGGTGTCATCCTGCTTTCTATCTATAGTCTGTTTCTATTTTGCTTGTTAGTTCAGTTTGTTCATTAGATTCCACATATAAGTGAAATCATATGGTATTTGTCTTTCTCTGACTGGCTTATTTCACTTAGCATAATCTTCTACAGGTCCATCCATAATGTTGCAAAGCGTAAAACTCTCTCCTTTTTTTACAGCTAAGTAATATTCCATTGTGTAAATGTGCCATACTTGTTTTATCCACTCATACTGATAGACGCTTGGGCTGCTTCCATATCTTGGAACTTGAAAATAACACTACAATGAACATAAGTGTGCTTATGTTCTTTCAAATTAGTGTTTTGGGTTCCTTCGGACAGGTCCACAGAGTGAGATCACTGGGTCAAAAAGAAGATCCATTTTTAATTTATTTGAGGTTATCTCTATACTGCTTTATTCAGTGGCTGCACCAGTCTGCATTCCCACCAAAAGTGCAAAAGTTTCCCCCTTCTCCACATCCTTGCTAGCACTTGTTGCTTGTTGATTAATTGATGATAGCCACTTTTTTTTTAAGATTATTTATTTATTTATTTTTAGAGAGAGGGGAAGTAAGGAGAGGGAGAGAAACATCAATGTATGGTTGCCTCTCTCACACCCTCTACTGGGGACCTGGCCAGTAGAAACCTAGGCATGTGCCCTACTGGGAATTGAACCAGTGATCCTTTGGTTCTCAGGCCCACGCTCAATCCACTGAGCTATACCAGCCAGGCCTGATGATAGCCATCCTGAGAGGTGTAAGATGATATCTCATTGTGGCTTTAATTTGCATTTCTCTGATGATAGTGACATTGAGCATCTTTTCACATGTCTATTGGCCACCAATTTGTTCCCTTTGGAAAAGTGTCTATTCAGGTCTTTCGCACATTTTTTAATTGGATGGTTTGCTTTTGTGGTGTTGAGTCTTATAATTTTTTTTTTATAAATTTTGGATATTAACCCCTTATCAGATATATCATTAGTGAATATGTTCTTCCATTCAGTGGGTTGAGTTTTCATTTTATTGATGGTTTCCTTTGCTGTGCAAAAAGTTTTTAGTTTCATACAGTTCCATTTGTTTATGTTTTCTTTTATTCCCCTTGCCTGGGATACATCTGATATATAATATTGCTATGAGCCATGTCCGAAATTTTGCTGCCTATGTTTTCTTCTAAGATTTTTATGGTTTGGGGTTTAACATTTAAGTCTTCAATCCATTTTAAATTTACTCTTGGGTGTGGTATAAGAAAGCGGTCCAGTTTTACTTTTCTGCATGTATCTGTCCAATTTTCCCAACACCATTTATTGAATAAACTGTCTTTAGCTCATTGTATGTACTAGCCTCCTCTGCAAATATCAATTGACCATGAAGATGTTGGTTTATTTCTGGGCTCCGTATTCTGTTCCATTGATCTATGTGTCTGTTTTTATCCCAGTATCATGATATTTTGATTTCTATTGTCTAATAGTATAGTTTGATTTTAGGTAGCATGATTCCTACAACTTTGTTCTTTCTCAGCATCGCTGTTGCTGTGTGGGGCCTTTTGTGGTTCCATGTACATTTTTGAAATACTTTTTCTATTTCTGTGAAATACATCATTGGAATCTTGATAGGAATTGCACTGAATCTATAAATTGCTTTGGGCAGTATAGACATTTTAATGATGTTAATTCTTCCTATCCATGAACACAGTATGTGCTTCCACTTACTTGTATTTTCTTCTGTTTATTTTTTTCAGTGTCTTATAATTTTCTGAGTACAGGCCTTTTACATCCTTGGTTAGATTTATTCCTAGGTATTTTATTCTTTTGAAGCAATTGTAAATCAGATTCTTTTCTTAATTTCCTTTTCTGGTAGTTTGTTACTGGCATAAAAAATGCAACTGATTCCTTAATATTAATCTTATATCCTGCTACTTTGCTGAATTCATTTACCAGTCCCAGTAGTTTCTTGGTGCAATCTTTGGGATTCTCTATTTATAGTATCATGTCATCTGTAGATAAAGTAAATTTTACTTTTTCTTTTCCAAATTGAATGCCTTTTATTTCTTCTTCTTGCCTGACTGCTGTGGCTAGGGCTTCCAGTACTATTTTGAATAAGAGATGTTAAAGTGGTCATCCCTGTCTTGTTCCCTATCTTAAGAGGAATGCTTGTAGTTTTTGCCTATTGAGTAAGATGCTGGCAGTGGGTCTGTCATATATGGCCTTCATTATGTTGAGGTATGTTCCCTGTATTCCCACTTTGCTGAGAGTTTTTATCATAAATGGGTGCTGGATTTTATCAAATACTTTTTCTGCATCTATTGATATGATCACATGGTTTTCATCCTTCACTTTGTTTAAATGGTGAATCACATGTATTGATTTGTGAATAGTGAATATTGTACAAACTTTGCATTACCAGAACAAATCCTACTTGATCATGGTGTATGATCTTTTTGATGCATTGCTGGATTGTTGCTAATATTTTGTTGAGGATGTTAGCATCTATGCTCATCAGAGATATTGGCCTATACTTTTCTTTTTTTGTAGTGTCTTTATCTGGTTTTGGAATTAGGATAATGCTGGTCTCATAAAATGAGCTTGGGAGCCTTCCCTCCTCTTACATTTTTGGAAATAATTTGAGGAGAGGTTTTAGTTCTGCTCGGAATGTTTGGTAAAATTCACCTGTGAAGCTGTCTGTTCCAGGGCTTTTGTTTGTAGGGAGTTTTTTGATTACTGCTTCAATTTCACTACGTGTAATCTGTCTATTCAGATTTTCTGATTCTTCCTGATTGCGTTTTGGAAGATCATACATTTCTAGGAATTTACTCATTTTGTCCAGGTTGTCCAGTTTGTTGGCATATAGTTGTTCACAGTATTTTCTTACAATCCTTTGTATTTCTTTGGCGTTAGTTATTATTTCTCCTCTTTCATTTTTTTATTTTATTTAGGTGGCCTTTTTTTCTTGATGAGTCTGGTTAAAAGTTTGTAAATCTTGTTTATCTTGTCAAAGAACTGGCTCTTGATTTCACTGATCCTTTGACTTGTTTTTTTAGACTCCATTTCACTTATTTCTGCTCTGATCTTTATTATTTCCTCCTTCTACCCACTTTGGGCTTTGTTAGTTGTTCTTTTTCAAGTTTCTTTAATTGTAAAGTTAGATTGTTTGCTTGAGCTTTTTCTTATTTTTTAAGATATTTTTTCTTATTTTTTGTAATGCTATGAATTTCCCTCTTAGGATTGCTATCCCACTGTCCCACAGATTTTGGTTTGTTCTGTTCTCATTTTCATTTGTTTTAAGGTCTTTTGATTTCTTCCTTAGTCTCACTGTTGATCCATTCATTATATAATAACATGTTGTTAGGCTTCTATGTCACTGTGTATTTTTCAGTGTTCTTCTTGTAATTGGTTTCTAGTTTTATAGCATTGTGGTCAGAGAAGATAATTGATATGATTTCAATCTCCTTAAATTTATTGAGACTTTTTTGTGTCCTAACATGCGATCTATCCTAGAGAATGTCCCATGTGCACTTGAAAAGTATGTACATTCTGCTGCTTTGGGGTGAAATGCTCTGACAATACCAATTAAATCCATTTGATCTATTGTGCTGTTTAAGGCCGCTATCTCCTTGTTGATTTTGTTTAGAAGATCTATCCATTGAAGTCAAATGGGTATTAAAATCCCCAACTATGACTGTATTTCTGTTGATCTCTTCCTTTATGTCCATCAAGATTTTCTTTATATATTTAGGTGCTCCTATGTTGGGTGCATAAATGTTTATTAGGGTTATATCCTCTTGTTGGATTGTTCCCTTTGTCATTGTGTAGTATCCTGTGTCTTAGTAGAGCCCTGGTTTTAAAGTCTATTTTGTTCGATGCATGTATTGCTACCCCAGCTTTGTTTCTCCTTTCTATTGCATGAACTATCTTTTTCCACCCCTTTACTTTTAGTCTCTGTGTATCTTCCAACCTGATATGGGTCTCTTGGACGCTGCATATATATAGATCTTTTCTTATCCATTCAGCTACCCTATGTCTTTTGATTGGAGCATTTAAGCCATTTACATTTACGATGATTATTTTTTTTAATTATTTTATTGTTGTTCAATTACAGTTGTCCACATTTACCCTCCCCCCACCCCACCCCAGGCAAACCCACCTCCCTCCCTTGCTTCCCTCCTCCCCCTTGGTTTTGTCCATGTGTCCTTCATTGCAGTTCCTGAATACCCTTGTCCCCCTTCTCCCCTTCCCCTTCCCCTCTGGTTACTGCCAAAATGTTCTAAACTTCAATGTCTCTGGTACTATTTTGTTTCTCTGGTTGTATTTGCTTGCTTACCTCAGAAGCGTCTTGGCTGTGGCTGATCTAACTTTCCCGGTAGCTGATCTGGCCTAAGTGCCTTCTCTCCTGAGTCCTCATACGAAACTTTTTAACATTTCATAAAGTAGAGGCTGCATGCTGATGTACTCCTTGAACTTGACCTTATCTGAGAAGCACTTTATCTGCCCTTCCATTCTAAATGAAAGTTTTGCTGGATAGATTATTCTTGGTTGTAGTCCCTTGCTCTTCATGATTTGAAATATCTCTCTCCAGCCCCTTCTTGCTTGGAAGGTCTCCTTTGAGAAATCCGCTGACAGTCTTATGGGGATTCCT
>PVJI01024263.1:0-22113 GCA_004026765.1 Micronycteris hirsuta
CAAAGTACCAGGATACAAAATTAATATCCAAAAACCAGTTGCATTTTTATATGCCAATAATGAACTAACGGAAAGGGAAATTAAGATAACAATCTCATTCACAATTGCTTTAAAAATAATAAAATACCTAGGAATAAACCTAACCAAAAATGTAAAAGACCTGTACTTGGAATATTATAGATGCTGAAGAAAGAAACTAAAGAAAACACAAGTATATGGGAGCACATACCATGTTCATGGATACGAGGAATTAACATCATTAAAATGTCCATACTACCCAGGGCAATGTATAGATTCAAAATAATTCCTATCAAGATTCCAATGATGTATTTCAAAGAATTAGAACAAATATTTAAAAAATTTATAAGGAACCAGAAAAGATCCCACAGAGCAACAGCAATCCTGAGAAAGAAGAACAAAGTTGGGGGAATACCTAATATCAAACAATACTATGAGGGCATAGTAATCAAAACAGCATGGTACTGGCATAAAAACTGACATGTAGATCAATGAAACAGAATAGAGAGCCCAGAAATAAACCCACACCTTTACAGTCCAACAGAGGAAGCAAGCAAGCACATATAATGGGCCAAAGACAGTTTATTCAATAAATGGTGTAGGAAAAACTGAACAGATGTGTGCAGAGAAATGAAACTAGACCACCTTCTTACACCACACACAAGAATAAAGTCAAAATAGATCAAAGACTTAAATGTTAAACTTGAAACCATAAAAGTCCTAGAAGAAGACATGGCAGCAAAATCTCAGACATTGCTTGTAGCAATATTTTATTGGATATATCTCCCCAGGCAAGGGAAACAAAAGAAAAAAGAAAAAATGGGACTACATCAAACTAAAAACTTTTTGCACAGCAAAGGAAAACATCAACAAAATGAAAATATAACCCATGGAATGGGAGAACATATTCACTGATACAGCTGTTACATCTGATAAGGGGATAATATCTAAAACTGATAAAGAACTTACAAAACTCAACACCAAAAAAACAAACAAACCAACTTAAAAATGGGTGAAGGACTTGAATAGACACTTCTCCAAAGAGGACATACAGATGGCCAACAGACATATGGAAAGATGCTCAATGTCACTAATCATCATAGAAATGCAAATTAAAACCACGATGAGGTATCATCTCACACCTGTCAGAATGGCTATCATCAAAAAAATCAACAACCAACAAGCGCTGGTGAGGATGTAGAGAAAAGGCAACCCTTTTGCACTATCAGTAGGAATGCAGACTGGTGTAGCCACTGTGGAAAGCAGTATGGAGACACTGAAAAAAATTAAAAATGGATAATGCCTTTTGACCCAGTGATTCTCCTTCTAGGAATATATCTGAAGGAACCCAGAACACTAGTTTGAAACCACATAAGCAACCCTATGTTCATTGCAGCATTATTTACAATTGCCAAGACATGGAAGCAGCCCAAGAGTCCATCAGTAGATAAGTGGATAAAACAACTATGGGATATTCACACAATGGAATATTACTTGGCTGTAAAAAAGAAGAAAATGCTACCCTTTGCGACAGTATGGGTGGACCTGGAGAATGTTATGCTAAGTGAAATAAGCCAATCAAAGAAAGACAAATGCCACACGATTTCACTCATATGTGGAATCTAATAAACTAATCAAGGAAAATAGAGTCAGATTCATAGGTAGAGAGCAGGATGACAGCTAGTGAGGGGCAGTGTAGGGGGCTGAGAGATTGAGCAAACAGGAAAAAGGACCATGGACATAGGCAACAGGGTGGTGACTGCAGGGAGGAGGGAAGTATAACGGGACTATATGATCTGAGAAAAAATACAATAAAAAATTTAAAAATATAAAAGCATACTTCAGAAAAAAAATTGAACACACTTAGCAATTAAGTTTAGAATTGTAAGCCCTTTTCTATTATGCAGGCATATATAATATTTAAAACATTTTCAGTGATCTTTCTTCTTGAAGTCTGGCAACAGTTTCTAGGTTACAACATTAATATAATTTCAGAATAATAAAGTAAAAATGAAAAGCCACTTTTCAAACTCATTTAACAACTGCCTCATCAGCAGGTGGTAATGAGTAATCTGTACATCAATTCTGCCTATTCTTCTGATCAGGGGCGTAGAGAGGAATCAGCCTTTACCTCCTTCTCAAAGGCTCAGGGCCTCCTGGACACCAGCTCTCCCTGTGTGGCCGCTCATGGCTACCTTCGAACCCTCACTAACCCCCACACTTACCCCAGAGAGTTACTATGAGCATTTAATAAAATAATGTCTCTAAAGCACCCAGCACAGGGTAGGTACTCAATATTAGTTCCTTTCCCTTTGCTCTCCGCAGAGTAAGATACAGGTCAGAAATGACCAAAAAAAATTTTTTTTTAAATCCTGATGAACAAGACTATTTGGCTTAGTCTGTACCAAAAGGAACAGAATTATCTAACTAATAAAAGTAAACCAACCTTTATTTTCTAAAAACACCAAACTAATGTAATATTAAGTAGGTAAATTATAACCATGGTAATAAAATACAAGATAACATTGGGAAAAATCAACTAACTTTGCAATGATTATGTTGCTATTGTCTCACAGTTTTATTAGGAAACAATTCAGTATCCAGTTGGCAGACTACTGCAGATAATTTCAATTAATGATTCTTCGACTAAGCCAACAATAACTTAAGGCTTGGCCCCATCTGCAGTATCAAAATTTCCCAAGGGAAGGATTCATAATGAATCTTAGTCACAGCACTTGAGGCGCCAGGTCAAGATGCCTGCAAAATACTACTAGTCCTTTGAGGCAAGACTACACATGCATTTTTTTGTTTGTTTTTCAATTACAGCTCACATTCAATATCATTTTGCACTAGTTTCAGGTGTACGGCATAGTGGTTAGACAACCATATACATTACGAAGCGTTCCCTCAATATTTCCAGTACTCACCTGGCACCATACACAGTTATTACAATATTATTGAGCATATTTCCTGTGCTGTACTTTACATCCTGTAACTACCAATCTGTACTTCTTAATTCCTTTACCTTTTCTGCCCCGTTCCCCAAACCCCCAACCCACGCAGGCATTCTCTTAAAAAGATTTGAAACAACATCTTTACTAAAGACATGAGGAAAAGGGACAACAGAAATAGACCTATTTTTTTTAAAGCCAAGGAACCCACAGACATGATTTTTAAAACTACTTTTACAATGGCTTACATATTCACATGGTTCAAAAACCAAGAAAATATGAGATACAGTGAAAAGTCTGCTTCCCACGCTTGTCCCTAACTACCCTCAGTAATCACCACCCAATCCCAAAGACATAAACTTAATTTTTTAATATTAAAAACAGATATTTACTGATACAAGATACAAGAAACATTGTACATAGGACAATGACACCTCAGTCCTCTTCAAAGTTGGCACATTGGGACCTCACACAGTTCTCCCAATCGTCATCAGCTACCCTGTTGTATTTTCCTGAATCTCACTGACAGTTTGAAATCTTTTCCCTTTCAAAGGTTATTTTAGTTTGGGGAAAAGCTAGAAGTCACAGGGCACCAAATCTGGGCTGTCAGAGGGCTTAGTCACCTGGGTGATTTGATGTTTTGCAAAAAAACTCTGCATGAGACAGGATGCATGAGCAGGCGTGTTGTTGTGATGAAGCTGCCAATCATGAGTTGCCCATAGCTGTGGCCTTCTGAATCACCCAAATAATTTCTGTGGAGGAATGTTTAAGCTTAATGCAAAATCTGATGCAGATTCATTGCTCTACTCAGTCATTTTGAATGCGATGGCCACACAGTGCACATGCTCACTCAATGGCATCTATCGCCCCCACTGACTAGTACAGTGAAGTCATCATTGTTCACACATGCACATTCCAGCCCACTCTTGTTGGCTGCCAGGTTACATCAATGTCATGCAAACCGTTCTCATTATATTAACAATAGCTGAACTTTTTCCAGACAGATCTTTTATTTATTTATATATATATAAAGTCTGGCAACAGTTTCTAGGTTACAACATTAATTTAATTTCAGAATAATAAAGTAAAAATGAAAAGCCACTTTTCAAACTCATTTAACAACTGGCTCATCAGCAGATATATATATATCTCCCAATAGTATATTGCATACAAGACCTCTGCTACCCCAAGACTTAAAAAGCAGCTTGCTACCTCAGTGTTAAAGTAATTATAGTTGGGTTTGTTTACAAGAAGCAAATTTTAGGTGTGGACTTGGAGTTAGAAATCTGTTTTTGTTGCATTGTTTGCTTGTTTTACTTTTCTTTGTTTTTTTCTGAGTCTAGGCTCTACCACTAACTAGCTGTATGTGTGATGGAGTACTGAGGTAGTTAGACATTAGTTTGTAAGCTCAAGTTTCCAAGGGTCAGAAGTGGTTGAAAAGGTTTTTAGGTGGCAAATTGTATATAAAATAGAGAAAGAAGAGGCAAAAGTAAGGCTATGGATCAAACTTAAGTCCAGGAGCCTGACCTATTTTTAAACCTCTTCTCACAGTGTGAAGTATTTCTAGGCATAGTGAAAAAAAAAAAAAAAAAAAAAACCTAAAAGCCCCAAACCCCAGAGATATAGGGACTCAAGACAGGGGAAGAGGAAAGACCAATGTCCAACTAGTTCAGTGTAGCCTGATCATAACTCCAACCATTTCATAAAATTGTATGTCTACAGCTGATACTATCCACCCTTCCTAAAAGTCCCTCGTGCCTGCTGAAATTACCTTTCCAAATCCCTTATACCTAGGAATCTGACCTACAGAGCTTGCCTTTTATCAAACTAATAGTGACTCAATCAAGCTGACCTGAACAAAGGTACTAACTCTGAAGCTGAAACCGGAAAAGTATTCTTTACTGATTCAAACCAAAAACACAGCAATTTACCAAAAAGCAGGAGAGGCAGCAAACAGCATTTGGAAAATGTTAAATTTTATTATTTAACATTGTTTCACCATTATAGTTATTGTATTGTACATAAGACTTTTACTAAAGGTCACTTCAGAGAGGCAGCAAAATGCCCCAAAATTTTAGCAGCACACATTTTACACTAGATTTTTTTCCACAAAATTAATCACAGACACATCGGAAAAATCATTTCATCTAAAAATGTTGGTGAGGTGGAAGAGATATCCTTTTATGAAATGTAATGTTTAGCTTTACCTTCATTCATGTAGGATCTCAGCATTTATACAGAACAAACAAACAAAAACTCTTATTTCATCTATTTGTCCTCTATACCCTCCACCCCCAAATCCCTGCCCAAGACACACACATAGCTCAGTATGCTATAGGATCTTAGTTTGTAGTACATAAGATTTGGATCTGAGACTCTGGCCCTGTTAAATAGCGGCTGTGTGGACTTGGATAAATTGCTTTCTCTCTCTAGACCTCATATGTTCAATTCATTCATCTAACAAGTATTTATTGATCACCAGATGCAGTGGTGAATAAGACGGATACTCAATCCTTATCTTCATTGAGTTCCAAGTCCACTTTACAGACCATGTGTGAGGATTAATAGTGAAATAAAGCAAGATAGTACAATAGAGAGTTGGTTTTGGAGGCAAACCTTGGTTCTAAATCCTAGTTCAGCCACTGTTACTGAATTTTTAGCTTATTCACTTTCTGTAAAGTGCAAAGTTTAGAGAGTACTTGAAAAGGCAGAATTCTTTAAGTCCCAGGATTTAACAAACTTAATGATTATCTCCATAGCCTAAAGGGAATATACAGATTTTCAAGATACATTTCTAACCTATTTAATATTAGCACCATGGGAGAATCATAGCTCAGCACTGCATAGTTTTTCATAGACGCAGGGTGGACTGGGAAGAGATAGTGTGACATTGGTGAGTTAGTCGGGGGGAGGTGGAAAAGGACCAGTTTTAACGGTCCTCAGCCCCACACCAGCAGCTCTTATTCCATACCACCCAGCCCCCTTCACTCAGTGTGTCACCAAAGGCAGCTTCAAGGCTCAATAGCAAGAGACCACCTGTAACCTCTTCACCTTCTGCTGCCCACTCTGCTGACTCTGACTGCTACGACCATCTGCTATAGCCAGCTGTCTTTAGTGTGTCTTGTCCCCTGACAAGGAGGGTGAGTCTTCAATCCCCAGGCCCTAATCCATGTGTAAAACTATTGCCTCTAGCCTGATTTATTTATCTGATAGCTATCTATCAGATAAACCAAAAGTAAGATCCTAACTATATATCTAGTACCTTATGCTGCACAGTTTTCTTGAATGCCTTCGATTCCAAACAACCTCTAGCCATTGTCTGAACTTGGGTTAGCTGGGCAAGGATTAAGATGAAAGGTGGTCAGACTTCTCCTTTACTCTTGGGACACCATGAAGTCTTAAAGTCAACTTAGTAGCTTCATATAACACAGCACCTCAATCAGACCTTTTCTCCACCATGTTTCTCATAATCCCTGTGGGGAAGGGGACAGATAATCCCAAGCTGGGAAGGCATTCTCAAAAGTAGTTTTGCAGCATTCTCTTCCTTGTAGGAGGACAGCTCCACCTCACTCCCCACCTATCAGTTTACCCTATACTCATGTCAGGAGCTAAATGATTCTGAATTTCAGTATATTTTTTAAATTCCCAGCTCCTGCTGGCGGATTTGTCCTCTGCCACTTCTTAGACAATCGCACCCCCCATGTTTGTCTGCTGACCTCCATCCTCTGCTAGACACCTTACTACCTGATTGGTCTCTGGTACTGGTACTCTCCCACCATGCTAACTAAAGTCCCTCTCAGCCTCAGCCACATCCTTTACCTCTTTGGCCTCTTCGATATTCCTCTAGATCATCTCCAAGGTACCTTCATCCTTGGTTGCTGAAGTGGGCACCAAGAATTTTTATATAGGTTCCGTCAGGGAAGGAGGATCTGGGAGAATGTCCCAATAGGGGAGTTAGGCCTTTAGACAGCTGGAGGTACAAACGTGGCAGAAAGGGCAGGAGAAACAAAAGAAAACATTCCTATAACATCCATTTTCTCAGGATGGAGTATATGTAGGAACAGAATAATTATTCTTTAATATCCTGAAACATACCACTTCTCTCTTAGCTTCCAAGGAAAAGAAATACCATGCAGTGTTTCTACTTTAACCCTTTGAGACTTGAGATTATGTGTAATGTAGAAACTCACACGGAATTCAGTCACTGGGAGAAGTATCTTCACAGTATCTTCACAGTGACCCATACTGCCTTACTGTAAATAGTATTTCAGAGCTTGCAATGTTATAACAGAAAAGGAATTTTAAATGTAGAAAACAACAGGACATTTATTCATATTGGGTAAGAGGTTAACTGTAAACAGTGAGTTCCACCCAGCTCTATTTCTCCAAGGCTGCGTGTTCCAATGGAATCTCTGGAGAGAACACCTGGACAAGAGAGGACCTGTCAGTGGTGCCTCTGGTCTGGACTCCTGCTGCGTCTTTGGCCACCTCTCCTCTTGCCCTTGGGTGGACCCTGAACAAAATACCAGTCCATGCTGATCTGCTGTCCCATCAAATCCTGGCAGTTGAGTCATTCCATAGCAGCCTGGGCCTCCTTGTACGTTTCATACTCAACTAGAGTATACCCCTTCAGGTATCCTGTATGCCTGCCCAGGTTGAAGTGTATGTTTTGTATTTCACATACTCTGCAAATTTGTCATGGATGTCTTCTTCCATGGCTTCCTCATGGACTACAGTGACAAAGAGAATCCAGCCTGCAACAGAGTGTTGTGGTCCAGGTTCATCTCCAACCTGCTCCACACTGTCACAATCCTCATGCATCCGTGCTCGAGACCCCTTGGAGCCAAAGCTGTGGCTCTCCCATTTCTTCGCTTTTTCTTTCAATTTGTGGATGCTCTCTGGCAGCAGACACCACCACCTCTAGTCCCAGTCCCTTCCTAGTCCTGCCCACTAGATAAACTTAATTTCTTATGTGACCTTCCTGAGTCTCTTTATGCTTAGACAAACAAGGCAAAAATATATTCTTATTTTCCCTTGCTTTTCTATACAGAGGTCACAATTTATACATATTCTGCATCTCCAAAGCAAATTCTTAATTCTAAAATATCCAATGAAAGCATCAAATAAATTTAGTGGGGCGGGGATTTTATTCATACCTGAGTGGATTTTTAAAAGAAACAGAAATAAATTATGTTAATGAAAATCAGAAATAAAGGAAATCTAAAGGGGACACAAAATTCAAGGGGAAAGGGGGACAGAATCTTATATATCTCTTAAAAATTCTTGCCTGCTAAAACATTGGTATGTCTTATCTTCCATAATTTAAAAAACAGTATTCCCTTACAAACAAAAACAATTAAACCAAATATTTACAAGAAAAAGTGAGGGTAAAAGGAGAACAATTAGAAAAAAGAGATACTTGTATCAGAATGGACTAAAAAAAATGTCAACAATGCACAACTATGTGCACTTAGAATTACAAAACTAAGAAACATTTTTTAAATTATAACAAGGTCTTAGCTTCTGAATATTTATTCACAATGGTCCCAGTTCAAATAAGCAAATAATATAGAACTTTCATGTTTGAGCCATCATGAATTTTAGCACCATGTTGTTTGGAGGCTGAATAAAATGTCTTCTCAAAAACCTTTTTCATTAATGTTTATTAAAAAATAGGCCTTTGGTGTCAGTACAGTTTAAGTAGCTATTGTCTTGGTGTGGAGCTCATGTCTGGCCAAAGCACCTTTACAGGTGAGCTGAAGTTGGTATGAAGTGCTCCATTCCCCTACCTCTTGTGAAACCATTTTGCTTCTTCTCTAACTTCCAAGAATGGATGCCTAATCTAAGCTTCTCAACAGTGCTTATCTTTGCTGATGGAAATCTGGGAAGAAAAGGTTTGGAATCTTGACGCAAGACTTCTCAAAGATTGCTATCCTTTGGTTTAAGATTGCCTTCTTCGAATTCTTCAACTTCAGAACAAAGATGCTGTTTTCAAACCAGATATCTAGAACTTTCGATGTCCTCTCTGAAGGGAATAGCGGGTGTTAACTAGGAGTTGGCTTTAAGACCGAAACACTCTCTAGTCAATCTATAATATGGCTAACACCTTCAACTGGAAAAAAATAAGCTCAAAACAATGCTTTTGCAATGTCATGAACAAAAAATTATAGTTTTAAATTGTGTTGTACATGCCAGTGTTTAAAAAAAAAACCAGCTTATTTTAGAGAAGAGGAGGTGGGTGGAAAGTTCTATGGAAATTCTGAAATGAATTACTGGGTATTCTCAAGGGCTCTGAAGGTTGAAACCACTAGTTCTTTATAATGTCTACCTTTCCTCCCAAACTGAAAGCTTTCCTTTCCCTTATTAAAGGTTTGTTCTTAACCAGCATGATTATTATCTTTTTTGCTCAAGATCAAAATGAAGGAGTTGGATAGACAAAGGACAGATAAATTTTCTTAAAGCAAAAACTGGAAGAAGAGGGGAAAAAAGCAAGGTTAAAAGGGGGACTGAACTGTCAGAAAAGGAGGGAAGGCCACAAAAGGATATAGGAGGAAAGCCTGGGCAGGCAATAGCTCATGCATATGCGCAGTGCGAGAAGAAAAAGGGGGTGGGGAGATGTTAGCCCAGGCATATGCTGTCTAGAAAAACTGGTGGCATTATAACTAGGGAGTTATATACATGAAATTATATGAAGCCAACTGTTACTAACTCTGAGACAGCCTATAATATAGGAGGATCACAAAAAATGTCAAAGTCACATATCTCTATCATTGTTAGGAATTATTTAAAAAAAAAGTCCTTAGTAGAAGAATATTTCAAAATATGTCAAGGTCAACTGTTCTGATTTTAATTAGATTCAACACATTTTCCTTGTTAAAGTCTATTATCGATTTTCTGTTCTTCCTTTAGTGATCACAATTAATTATGTATCCATATTGCTACTTCTCTTCTTAAATATCTTATTATATATTTTAGATGTACTTAAAATACAAATATTGACTGACCTACATTAGGAGATATGCTTTATGCTGATTTGAATGGATCCATCCATCCACTGACACACCCTCAACTCATGCACTTTATGAGCAGTAGTATAAATTTTCAAGTGTTATCCAGGCTTGGGGTATGGCAGATAGCCAGGAAACACAGCAAAATACCTGGTTTAAAAGTTCATGGAATCAATGACGTTTGTTGGCTACATAAACATGATTCTCCAACCAACAAAGCAAACCTTCATAAGAAATTATTTAAAATGGCATTGAAGGGTTTTCAGGAACTACTATAAAGGATACATGGACAAAACCAAGAGGGAGGGTGGAAGCAAGGGAGGGAGGTGGGTTTGGCTGGGGTGGGGGGGAGTGGTGGGGTCAGCTGTAGACAACTGTAATTGAACAACAATAAAACAATTTTTTAAAAAAGAAAAATTTTTAATAGAAAACTTTATTATTAAGAAATGTATCTCATTTATAAATAAAGCTATCAATAAGAGTGCAAAAAATTGGAATTGAAAAAATGAATATGGACACACAAATGAAAGTTTAGAAAGATATACTAAAAAATGTTAATAGTGATTATTAATGACTGGTAGGTTTACCGGTGATTCTTATTCCCTCCTTTTCTTTAAAACTGCATTACTTTGGTGATTTAAACATATTTTAAAAGACACAAAAGAGTGCACATAAAAATAACAGAAACAGCCCTGGCTGGTGTAGCTCAGTGGATTGAGCGCAGGCTGGGAATCAAAGGGTCCCGGTTTGATTTCCAGTCAGGGCACATGCCTGGGTTGCAGGCCAGGTCCCCAGTGAGGGCCATGTGAGAGGCAACCGTACATTGCTGTTTCTCTCACTCTCTTTCTCCCTCCCTTCCCCTCTCTCTAAAAAATAAATAAATAAATAAAATCTTAAAAAAAAAAACAGAAACAGAAAATGGGTAATTTACTATGAATAACTATATGCCAAAAAAAATTGAACAACCTGAGAGAAACTGGTAAATTTCTAGAATCATACAATCTCCCAAAACTGAATCAAGAAGAAGCAGAACACCTGAGTAGACTGATAACAACTAATCAAATTGAAGCAATAACCAAAAAAAATCCCATCAAACAAAAGTCCAGGACCAGATGGCTTCACAAGAAAATTTTACCAATCAATCAAAGAGGAACTAACACCTATCCTTCTCAAACTGTTGCAAAAGTTCAAGAACAGGGAAGATGCCCTGGCTAATGTGGCTCAGTGGATTGAGCGCTGGCCTGTGAACCAAAGGGTCGCGGCTTGATTTCCAGTCAGGGCACATGCCTGAGGTGTGGGCCAGGTCTCTGTTTGGGGGCATGTGAGAGGCAACAGATCGATGTATGTCTCACAGATTGATGTTTCTTTCCCTCTCTTTCTCTCTCCCTTCTCCTCTAAGTATAAATAAAATATTTTTAAAAAAGAAAAGGAAAAGAAGAGGGAAGGCTTCCAAGCTCTTTTTATGAGGCCAGTATTATCCTAATTCCAAAACCAGGTAAAGACACAACAAAGAAAGAAAACTATAGGCCAATATCCCAGATGAACATTGATGCTAAAATCCTCAACAAAATATTAGCAAACTGGATCCACCAATACATTAAAAAGATCATACACCATGATCAAGTGGGATTTATCCCAGGGATGCAAGGTTGGTACAATATTCTCAAATCAATAAATGTGATACATCACATAAACAAAACAAAAGATAAAAATCATATAATCATATCAATAGATGCAGAAAAAGCATTTGGTAAAATCCAACACCTATTTATGATAAAAACTCTCAGCAAAGGAGGAATAGAGGGATCATACCTCAACATAATAAAGGTTATACATGAAAAACCTATAGCCAACATCATATCAATGGGCAAAAACTAAAAATGTTTCCTCTAAGATCAGGAACAAGACAGGGATGTCCTCTTTCATCTCTCCTACTCAACATAGTACTGGAAGTCCTAGCCACAGCAATCAGACAAGGAGAAGAAATAAAAGGCATCCAAATTGAAAAGGAGGAAGTAAAACTCATTATTCGCAGATGACTTGACATTATACATAGAAAACCCTATAGGCTCCACCAAAACACTACTAGACCTATAAATGAATTTGGCAAAGTAGCAGGATACAAAATCAATACTCAGAAATTGATGGCCTTTCTATACAGCAATGATAAACTATCAGAAAGAGAAAGTAAGAAAATAATCCCATTTACTATTGCAATGACAACCAAAAAAATGAGGTACCTAGGAATAAATTTAACCAAGGAAGTAAAAGACCTATATTCAGAAAACTATAGGACACTGAAGAAAGAAACTGAGGAAGATACAAATAAGTGGAAGTATATACTATGTTCATGGATTGGAAGAATTAACATCATCAAAATGTCCATACTACCCAAAGCAATCTATAGATTCAACACAATTCCTATTAAAATACCAGTGGCATATTTCACAGATCTAGAACAAATATTCCAAAAATTTATATGGAACCAAAAAAGACTCCAAATAGCCTCAGCAATCCTGAGAAAGAAAAAACAAGGTTAGAAAGATCACAATACCAGATATCAAACTATACTATAAGGCCACTGTAATCAAAATAGTCTGGTACTTGCATAAGAACAGACATATAGATCAATGGAACAGAACAGAGAGCCCAGAAATAAACCCATGTTTTATGGTTAATTAATATTTGACAAAGAAGGCAAGAGTATACAATGGAGAAAAGACAGTCTCTACAATAAACGGTGTTGGGAGTACTATACTAGTACTTGCAAAAAAAAAAAAAGAAACTAGACGACCAACTTATACCATACACTAGAATAAACTCAAAATGGATAAAAGACTTAAATATAAGTCATGATATCATAAAAATCCTAGAGGAAAACATAGGTAGTAAAATTTCAGATATCTCATGTAGCAACATTTTTGCCATTATATCTCTTAGGGCAAGGATAACAAAGGGAAAAATAAATAAATGGGAAGACATTTTTTAAAAAACCTTCTGCACAGCTAAAGAAACCATCAGCAAAATGAAAAGGGAGCCCACAGTATGGGAGGATATATTTGTCAATGATATGTCCAACAAGGGTTTAATCTCCAAAATATATAAAGAACTCATATGACGCAACACCAGGAAGACAAACAACCCAATTAAAACATGGGCAAAGGACCTGAACAGACATTTCTCCAAAGGGGACATACAGATGTCCCATAGACATATGAAAAAATGCTCAACATCACTAGCCATCAGAGAAATGCAAATTAAAACCATAATGAGATATTACCTTACACCTGCCAAAGGGGCTATCATTAATAAATCAACAAACAACGAGTGCTGGTGGGGATATGGAGAAAAGAGTACCCTATTGCACTGTTGGTGGAAATAGAGATGGATGTAATCACTATGGAAAACAGTATGGAGTTTCCTCAAAAACTTAAAAATGGAACTGCCTTTGATCTAGGAACTCCACTTCTGGGAATATATCCAAAGAATCCAAAATACCAATCCAAAAGAATATATGCACCCCTATGTCCATTGCAGCATTATTTACAATAGCCTACATTTGGAAGCAGCCTAAGTGCCCATCAGTAGATGAGTGGATAAAAAAAATGTGTGGTTCATGTACAGAATGGAATGGCCCTGGCTGGTGTAGCTCAGTGGATTGAGCATGGGCTGCGAACCAAAGGGGGCCACGTGAGATGCAACCACACATTGATGTTTCTCCCCATCTCTTTCTCCCTCCATTCCCTTTTGTCTAAAAATAAATAAATAAAATCTTTAACAAAATAAATAAAAATTAATAAAATATTTTTTAAAAAAGAATGGAATGTTATGCAGCAGTAAAAAAGGATTTACTTTTTGGGACAGCATGGATACAACTGGAGACTATTGTGCGAAGTGAAATAAGCCAGTCAATGAAAGACAAATATCATATATAAGTTCTCACTCATAACTGAAATCTAATGAACAAAATGAACTAATGAGTAAAATAGAATCAGAGGCACAGAAACACAGAACAGACTGGCATCTGTAGGAGGGGAGAAGAGAAGGGGGATCTAGAATAAAGAAGGTGTAGGGATTAGACAAAGAACATATATACATGACCCATGGACATGAACAACAGTGTGGGGGCCAGCTATGGGAATGAGGGGCAGGCTAGGGAGAGAGGGGCAAAGAGAGAAAAATTGGGACTATAAAAAATATGAAAAAAAGAAAATGGATAATTTATTTAGTGGACTACTATGCAGCTGCCAAAATTAATGGTGTAGATTTATAGATGTCCATGATAAAGCGTTAAAATAAGAAACGAAAGGAAAAATTGTATACAGTGATTCCCATTTTCAAAACAAAAAAACAAAACTCTGTGGCCCTAGCTTGATAGTTCAGTAGGTTCCAGCATTGACTCCATATGCCAAGGTTGCGTGTTTGATTCCCAGCCAGGGAACATAACAATAATCAACCAATGAATACATGAATAAGTGGAACAACAAATCAATGATTCTCTCTCTCTCCCTCTCCCTCTTTTTGCTTCCTCTTCCTCCCCACCCCCTCTCAAAAAGAAAAAGGGAAAACAACTCTATATATTTACAGATACATAGGTTTAGATCAGCACGGGAAAAGTCTAAAAGGATATAAAAACTTAGCAGTGGTTATCTTCATTGGTAAGATTAGAATGGAGAGGACTTTTCACTTTATGTGCTTCTCAATTGTTTGAATTTAACAGCATGCATACCTTTGTAACTAAACAATAATGTTTAAAAACATAATAAACAAAACTAAAATAAAAATGGGAATAAAAGGTGAGTATATACAGTGTTTTCTCGAGAAACTGAGGATATGATTCCTATAGTCCCTTTTAGCTGGTCATATATATAACATACATATGAATTAGATTACATAGTCTAGCTAGAAATTCTGTCTCTATATATATTATGTTTGCATGTATGGATGCTGAATTGGAAACCAGATCACTTTAAGTTAACTTTCATTTATATTTATCTTAAAAACAAGGAGGTAAATAACTAAAGTTTCTTCTCATTTTTGAACTTAAGCAACCAAATAGTCAAGTTCTAGTGAAGCCCCACTGGACTTGACATTTCATCCAGCAGCCTATATATAGACTGTCTAGTCCATCACTTAGTCAGATTTTATATGTGAATATATATGAAGTCCATTTTACCTATAGGAAAAAAATGTTTGGTACTGACCAGCATAGCAAATATATCAGGAACCTGAATGGCAGCAATTAACCTGAGTCATATTTTTACTATATATTAAGTAAATACAATGCTGGTTATTTAAAAATCACAAAACAGTGAAAAGAATGACATTATCTCAACATCACAGGCAGACTCAAAAAGAGGAAGGCTTTAAAAAGGTACAAAATGCAAGCTTTTACTCAACCGAAATCCTGTTAAATTTCCTTACTCTCAGTTTAAAGCCAGGAAACCAGCTCTCTACATTTTAATTATCTGCAAACAAACACATTTTGTGGGCTGAAGAAACAGATACCTATAATGACACTTCTGCACTTGGTGGTACAAAGGAACTCTGCCTGCCAATATCATATGCCAAGAGATATTTCTAATCCTTCCCAGACTTGCTTTGATCCCTATATTTCTGGTCCCTTCGGGAGAGGCAAAGCAGTACTCTGCATGAATCCTCCATGGTGAGCTCTCACTAATAACTCCTATTTCACTTTCTCTCTTACATATTATCAATTCTCACCTTACAACAATCCCCCTAATATAATCACCCTTCTTTCATCCACCCGCCAAGCCCACCCAAGGCAAACAGATTTGAGTTTTTAATAATGGAAGAAATAGTGGCTACAAGAAGGTAAACTAAGGCACGTTTTCAGGACATGTGGGAAATAGGAAAGGCCCTGAGAAGTTGGACAGGGGCAAGGAGATGGTACACTGTTCCCTTTGAAAACTCTCTGGCTCAGCTTCAGACAGGCAATAAAATTTTACTTGTTGATGTTCTGAATCAGCCTTCAGCATCCGATTTCTATGTTGTCTTCCTCCGCAATGACAATTAACTCAAAGTCAGTACTGAATTAAAGTGACTTTCCCATAAACTACAAGACGTGAAATCAGCACCTCTTAGATTGACCACTTTTCTCCATGAAATACAAGGTGGTAAAAAGGTGAAATGAGAACAAAGATGCCACGGTACAGAATGGAATAGGTAAAGGAAAACAGACATTCAGTCCCTTAAAATAATGCACAAGCTGTTTCTGTCAGGAATTAAAAAAAAAAAAAAAGGAATAACATGTTACATAATTTGAGTTTCATGAATCAGCAGTTTAGTCAGTAATTTACATGAATTTTAAAAAAGAGAGACGGAGAAAACATGAGGATCGGAAAAGGTAAAGTGGTTTCTGAAACAAGGCAGGTTTCAAAAGTATTTTATTCCACCCCCACACAGAAGAACGTTGACAGGCAGATGACTCAGTGTGGCTTTGATGAAGGTTTCTTAGCACCTAATATCCCTCATGGCGAAGGCCATCCCATCTCCCATTTTTCCCTTTCTCAATTTCTCCCACCAGGTATTTTCCTCTCTAATTGAAGGTTTTCCATCTGGAGGTCACATATTTTAGAACACAGAGAGTTATACTTAAAGGATATAAATAGTTGAAGGCTTTTTGGTTTGGTTTTATTTTTTTTTAAGATGATTTATACTAAAGTAACTGCAACATTTTGAAAAACATAGTAGTAATGTCAGATGCTTCAAAAAATTATAATACGTAGGATCATTGTGTTTGAACTTGATTGTATTCTAAGTAGTTTAATTGAGTTCATTGACATGGAAAACCTATAGCAATTTGTAGTCCTTAAAAATTACCTTAACTGAGCAGGGTAGGTAAGAAAGTTGTCAACACAAACCCTAAAACTATGTGTCCAATCGAAACTCTCTTCAGATCAGAGGGAAAAAGTAGAATGTTTGAGAGAGAGAAAGAATAATCAATGTATTTGCTTTTTCAAAAACCAGAGATGATAAATCCTAAGAAATGAATCCAAAGGGCATTCTCATCCCCTTTACAGAAAATATGTGCATCAGATAGGTATTGTTTGAAATAACAGGACATTGGATTAGGCCTGGATTTCTTTTAGGCACAAATCAATTAGGGTATTTGAGAGACATATGTTTTGAAAGAGCAAGAAATATGAAGTCATTTGGAGTCATTCATTCCATAAATGTTTATTACAACCTGGCACTGTCCACATACCTGCTCTCTGTTCAAGCGCTGCCTCTTACCAGCTTACGCAGTCCTGGCTGAAGATTTTTAACATTTCTATGCCTGTTTCCTCACTGTGGCTACCAACCTCAAATGTCTCTCTGAAGAGCAAATAAATATGTCTGCAAGCGCTTTGTAAACCATGAAAGTGTTAGTTGTCATTTGGTTGAATTGAATTCATGAAATCCAATAATGTCTGTTGTGCCATGATATCAGAGGAAAGTGAGCCTTCCTGCTTCCAGGAGACACTTCATAATCCTATTAAATAAGGCTTAGAGTCTCATTTAATCATCTCGTGGAAATGTAAATATACGAGAGACAGAAAGCTAGTATGATGTGAGTATCTTAACATTAGACTCAAAGTCACCATAATAACAAGAACCATATCTATTTTTTTCACTAATCTGACCATCAGGCCAAGGCACTCCTTTAAAGAGGGCACTTTATTCTGGAAAAATATTTTCTCTCTATATCTGCAAATCACAAAATAGACACCTACAAGGTCAAAAAACTTCTATTTTATAGTGCATTTCACTTTCAATCTGACCTGTCAACTGTCAAACAGATTAGGAACAAAGCTCCTTTTAAAACCAAAATTAGGCTCCACATAGTGGCAGTTGAAGAAAGGAGGAAGTTCTGGTCTCTCCAGAGTTAGCTAACAGAGGCGCGATGGCAGATAAGAAAGCCCATCTTGTAAAAGACACGAGGGATCTGGCTGGCTGAGGTTTGGAAGGAAGAGGTCCAAAAGAGGGGGTGGCTCCAGACTACTTTCCCCAGGGAGTGGAGGGGTGGTGGCTTGTCTTAAGGGAGTGGTAGCCAAGGGTCCAGAAGGCATCAGCAGTACATTAAAAAAAAAAAAGTCTGAAACTTCCTCTCTTGTTTCTAGCTTTTGCAGTGACACTGGGGAACTGAAGCACGCACAGCAGTGCTTCATTGCTAGAACCGCTATAATTTATTATCTGAGTTAACAATTTGAGTTAATATTTATAAAACACTTAGAGTTCAGCACACAGTAAGGGCTATCAAAATGTTTGTTAAATAAATAAGGCACTTTCAGATTGGCTGGGTAACTACTCAACCTAATGGCAACAGTAGAGAATGAAAATACCCAACAACCTAACATTTTTTTTTACCTTGATAAAGATTTAGAAAGTTCTCTGCATTTATTCCTGCATTTCAAGTGGACCCTATACCGTCTCTTGTGCAGGACGGAAATTCTATTCTTGGTTCAGAAATCACTGTGCAAAATGCAATAATAAAGAGTTTAAGTCTCAGGAGATGAATTCTTTCTTTTCTCTTTCCAAGTAACCACCACGAAAGATGACCAAATTTAAAAATCTCAAAGCACTTCTAGATAGTACATACCAATGCGAAAACTGGGGGAATCAATAGTCAAATTCACTTGAAAAGAGAGTTCAAATCACAGAGAACGTGAAGGGTAGCAACGCACTAAAGTGTGAAACTACAGGCCAGGGGACAACAGGTTAGATTCCCGCTCTCTCCACTCCCGAGGCCTCCTTCACGCCGTCCCTCGCAGGTGACCCGCATCCACTTCCCACTTCAGGTGGGGTCTCCCCGCTCTCCGCGTCCCCGGCCCCTCCGCTCTCGGAAGCTGTGCACGGGTTAAGTAGCAACGTCCCTCCACTGACACCACTCGGGGGTGCAGGAATCAAAACGCAGAATCGGAATTCACCTCAAGGAAACAAAGCGCACAAACTCGGGGACTCGGGGCTGGACAGGAGTACTTTTCTCTCCTGATCAACTCGGAGGTTTCCGGGCTCAGGGCTGGGGAGAGCTGCAAGGGCACCCGGGAAAGGCACGTCTGCTCCGAGGGCAGGCTGCAGTCGAGGCCCGGGGACTTCTCGCCCCGCCCCGTCTCTCCCGCCCAGGAGCCTCCGCCGCCGGCCGGACGCGCGCGGCCCCTGCGGTCGGCTCACCGGCCCCGGGTCCCGGCTGCCCCGCACCTACCCGGCTCCGCGGTGCTACCACCTCCCAACGCGGCGGGCGCGAGGCGCACTCGCGCTTCCTCCTTCCCGGCAGGGCCGCCGGGCGCCGGCGTTTCCTCCCTGACGCGTCACGGCTGCCGGCGGCTTCTTCCGCAGACTACGCGGGGCTGCCGGGCAGCGCCGAGTGGGCGGCCGACGGCGCGCCGGGAAGGCGCCGCTCCAAGCCGAGGGTGCCCGTCCGGGGCGCAGGGTGGGTGGCCGGTGCTCAGGCCCACCGCGCGCCCTCCGCGGGTTCCAGCTCTCTTCCCCGAGGACACCCGCGAAAGGCCAGGTCCCCGCCCCGCGTGTGCGCCAAGTTCAGGGGACACGGGTGGATCCCGCCTAGAAGCTCAGACTCTTAGGGCTTTCCCGCTGCTCAGCTTATCGTGACCGCTGCCCTGGGGCCCAAGAAGAGCGTGAGGGGGCCCGTGAAATGACCCTGTGCGTGTGGGGAGCACGACCGCTGGACCCCCAGGAATGACCTGGTGGGCCTGTGGCTTGGTGTGCACTGGGGTCTCATAGAATTCAAATAAATATCATAAGTACCGCATAATTTAACAAACGACTATGCTTCACTTACCATTATTTTAAGTTTTCTACTTTATCATCAACAGTTTTGCCCTTTGTGTTTGTACAGAGTTGTCGCAAATTGGCTGATCCTGTGCACACAGAGATTTCCTTTTTCTATCTGCTAACTCTACTTTTTTCTCATACCCATTAATCTCCAAGTCAGGTGAGGGCATATATTACAACTCCTTATTCAACTGTTATTCTTTAAATATAGAAGTTGCATTTTAGACCCACTTACTTGTCTCTCTTTTTTTTTTTCAATCCGGGTAAGATGAAGAGAGGTACTGAAGGTGAATGGAGAACTAAGAATTACATAATTCAATGGGTGTGGGTAAAGTGGTTAGGATTTTGAATTAGAGTGGGTTTGGGGGGCATTTTGCCTCATAACACTACTGCAATTCAAGTTTTATCAGATATCGCCTTAAGATAGACTCAACTATTTAAAGATTCCTAGGTGCATATCATGCTTCAGATTCTGAAGCCATGATCGATACTTCCAATTATATAATTTTAGAGAATTTGCCACGTATCTGCGAACAAACTTCCAAAGGTAATTAGAGGAACTGCAATTTATGTGTGGCTTCCTTAAATACGGGGGGCATTCCTTATATATGTTTTACTTTAATTATAGTTTATTGATCATACTATTACAGTTGTCCTGATTTTCCCCTTTAGCCTCCCCCCTACCAGAACCCCTCACTCCCTCAGGCAATCCCCACACCATTGTTCATGTCCATGGGACATGGGCTTAAGTTCTTTGGCTACTCCACTTCCCATACTATACTTTACATCCCCATGGCTATTCTGTAACTACCTATTTGTACTTCTTACTCCTCTCACCTCTTCACCCATTCTTACCCACCCCACTCCCATCTGGCAACCATCAAAACATTCTCCGTATCCATGATTCTGTCTCTGTTCTTGTTTGCTTAGTTTGTTTTTTAGACTCAATCATATATATATATAGAGAGAGCCATTTTATTGTTCATAGTTTTGCTTTTCTTCTTTTTCTTAAATAAGTCCCTTTAACATTTCATGTAATAATGGTTTGGTGAATATGAACTCCTTTAGTTTTTTCTTGTATGGGAAGTACTTTGTCTACCCTTTGGTTCTAAATGATAGCTTTGCTGGGTAGAGCAATCTTGGCTGTAGGTCCCTGCTTTTCATAACTGAATATTTCTTGCCAACCCATTTTATCCTGCAAAGTTAGTTTTGAGAAACCAGCTGACAGTATTATGGGAACTACCCTGTAGGTAACTAACTTCTTTTCTCTTGCTGCTTTTAAGATTCTCTCTTTTAGAGCTTCTGTGGGACTAAAGAAAACAGTATTAAAATAAAAAGAGAACCAACAGTATGGGAAAACATATTTGCCAATGATACCTCGGACAAGGGTTTGAGCTCCAAAATATATAAAGAACTCATATGACTCCACTCCAGGAAGACAAAAAACCCAGTTAAAAAATGGGCAAAAGACTTGAACAGACACTTCTCGAAAGAGGACATACAGAGGGCCCAGAGTCATATGAAAAGATGCTCAACATCACTTGTCATCAGAGAGATGCAAATTAAAACCACAATGAGATACCACCTCACACCAGTCAGAATGGCCATCATCAACAAAGCAACGGATAAATGTTGGAGGGGATGTGGAGAAAAGGGAACCCTACTGCACTGTTGGTGGGAATGCAGACTGGTGCAGCCACTGTGGAAAACAGTATGGAACTTCCTCAGAAAAATGGAACTGCCTTTTGACCCAGCAATTCCACTACTGGGATTATACCCTAAGAATCCTGAAAAACCAGTGCAGAAGAACCTTTGCACTCCTATGTTCATAGCAGCACAATTCACAATAGCCAAGTGCTGGAAACAACCTAAGTGCCCATCTACAAATGAGTGGATCAAGAAACTACGGCACATTTACACAATGGAATTCTACGCAGCAGAGAGGAAGAAGGAGCTTATACCCTTTGCAACAGCATGGATAGAACTGGAGAGCATTATGCTAAGTGAAGTAAGCCAGGCGGTGAGGGACAAATACCATATGATATCACCTTTAAGTGGAACATAATCAACAAAAGAAAAAAAGCAAGAAAGACATAACCAGAGACATTGAAATTAAGAACAATCTAACAATAGCCAAGGGGAGGGGGGAGGGGACAATGGGGAGAAGGGGTTTCAGGAACCACTATAGAGGACACAGGGACAGAACCAAGGGGGAGGAGAGAGGCAGGGAAGGGAGGTGGGGTTGGAGGGGAAGGGGAGGGGAGAGGATGTGGACAAATGTAATTGAAAAACAATAAAGTAATTATTAAAAAAAGATTCTCTCTTTTATCTTTAACCTTTGG
>PVJI01024264.1:0-22235 GCA_004026765.1 Micronycteris hirsuta
GGTCTACCGCCCCATTCCAGCACTCGGTCTGCAAGTGACAGCGTAGTCATCTTAGGGGGTCGATGAATACAGGCCAAAGCAAAATTGTAAATTTACTTAAAACATTATGAGATTTTTTTTTTTTTTTGGTGATTACGTGTTGCAACATATTTAATGTGTGGCCCAAGACAACTCTTCTTCTTCCAGTGTGCCCAAAGACACCAAAAGGTTGGACACTCCTGTAAGCTGAGCTCTGAAGTCAGTTAATATTTGCTCCCTATTCTAAAAGTGTTTGTTTCACATCACTGACTGCGCTAAACTTTCTGAGAAGAACAGGAATTTTAAGTTATTTTTATCCTCGAGATAAAACCTTGGTAAAGAACACAAACTAAATAATCAATTGGTAAAAGTCTGAATGAAACTTAACAACCTCCAAACCTTTAAGGAATCTGCTGTCGATGGCTACCCACTTGAACATCTAATTTTCTAGCTGTCTAACATTGAACAAGATAGACTGTGAACCGGCTTACTGGCTTTATACACCTTGCACTTCAACTGCAACACATTTAAAGAGATACACTTAGAAGGTCACTACAATGTATTTTATTAATAATAAATACCCTGCCCACTCCACAGTTGTATTGAGAGCAAATGAGATATGAAGTGTATAATAAACTCTAAAAATAATATAATTAGCAACTGATTGCCATAACATTATTATAAAACAAATGTTTTAAATGATATTGATGACTAAATCATCCACAATACATAAATTGCTTCTATATTTTCCTTTTATTGCAAAATATTAAGAATTAAAGAGTTGTAAATCATAACTTTTTAAATAGCCTACTTTTATAGTTGAGAAATTCTTTAAAAGGGGTAAGTAGGAAATTTTAATTGAATAAAAATATCCATCAACTCTGCCTGGCTGGTGTAGCTCTATGGATTGAGCGTGGGCTGGGAACTAAGCGACCCCGGTTCAATTCCCAGTCGGGGCACATGCCTGGGTTGCAGGCTGGGTCCCCAGTGACGGCCATGTGAGAGGCAACCATACATTGCTGTTTCTCTCCCTCTCTTTCTCCCTCCCTTCCCCTCTCTCTAAAAATAAATAAATAAAATCTTTAAAAAAAAATCCATCAACTCTTTGCTTAATTGTTAAATATCGAATTTGAAAGTTGTCAACAAATGAGTTCCTTGACCAGTTAAATCTACAATGTTAGTAGAAAATATTTACAAATATCTTTTATACTTAAATGCTAATAATGAAGTGTTCAAAGCAATCAAATTTCTTTTTTTATGTTATGTCCAAACTTTAAATGTCCATTTTGCCCCTAACACTTGATCTACAGCTATAAATACAATATTAAAACCCTGAATCAGTATAAAGCTCATTGTTTGCTAAAAATATAATCAAGGCAGGCAAACTATTATGAATGTTATATTTGAATAGAGATTAGCTAGCTGATTTTAACTAATAAATAATTATTTCTTTTACATATATGAGGAGGGACCCTCCCCCCAAAAACCAGAATTATCTGCTGGAGGGCAGGCCCCTTGTAGTACAGGCTCCCACCATCAGGTAAGTGTTCTAGGAACCCATCACTATCTGTGGAACAGCTGGCGTCGTTGTGAAAGGCTGCATTCAGCTTCAGTGAAGTTTGTTTCCAGACTTTTTCAATGCACTGGCCCATTTCATGATGGGTGATTTACCAGCGTACCTGTGCCCACGCCATGCTGAGTGTTCAGCAGTTTTGACCAAAAACGGCACCCTCTCTATTCATCCACTCTCACCCCAAGCAGTTTCTTTTTTTTGTCTCTCCAGATGAAAAACTTCCTGAAAAGGAAACCTTCCCCACCGCCCTAAGTGGAAGAAGTGAAACAAAAAAACAGAAACAGCACTAAAAGGCATCAAAATCAATGAGTTCAAAAACTGTTTTGAGCAGTGGTCAAACTTTCGTTAAGTGTATCGCATCAAATGGAGAGTACTTTCAAGGTGACTGAAGTTTAAACATGTAATAAATAAGTACACAATGTTTTATAAATAAATTCTGGGGTTTTGGGGATCCTCCCTCATATGTTAGCAATTTGTACCAGCAAAAACAATGATTTCACTTAAACATACACTATCTCACAACTCCATTGGTTTTTCCCTCTGCATATTCCTCTCCAGTGCCTATTACTGTACTTTTTAACAAGTACAGTATCGAAAATCATCACATGGTAATAACATTCTAATAAAACTACAAGAGCAAGAATTTTTTTTTCTATTTGCATTACACCATCTTTCAAATAATCATCAAATTATCAAACTTAAGAGAGGTAAGCATCTGCAATATGACTTTTTGGGGAATACACTGAACAATATATGTGATATAAATTTAAAATTGGCTAAGAGGTTCATCTATTTTTTCATATAACTCTTGTATATCAAAAATTCTCCAGGAAAACCTTGCATTAAGTAGGCAAAGTATTCAAGAAATGTTCAATACAGTAATTTGAAGGAACTGCCTTCAGGGTGAGCAAATAACTAAAGGACAGGAAACAGAAAAATATATTTGGTAGGAAGAAAAGAGTAGTAGTATAAGAGATTAAAAAGAGGCCAAGGCAATTCACCATGTTTTGAAGTCAGCCATTTAATTTTCTATATATTCATTACAAAACGTGAATATTCATCTTACAGTGTAGACTTTAAGTTAGCATCCAGCCACTATATTACCATTTCTAGTACATAAAATCCTGCATCAAATTACAATTTGACTTTCCAAGCTACCAAACAGCTAACATAAAAGTTTCAATTTTATATATAAGCTTCCTATAACAAAAACATTATTTTGAGCATCAGAAACTTTAAACTGTATCTTTGAACAAATCACATAGCTCACTGAGATTTAACTGGCATTTTGTTTTTTTAATATCCAAGAAAAAAATTTTAAAAAGATGATTTAAAGTATACATAGTACAGCTTTCATTTACCAGATAGTACTTAGTTACAGACTTAATAGTACTATAAAGAAAATTAACTGTAACCTTAAAAATGCTTCTACTAAGGGATGCAGTGTAAATTTTATTATGCTTAAGGAATTATAATGATTTATAAATAATAATATACCAATAAACTAAAGAAAACTGAAGAGTTGACCCTACTTCCAACTCTAGTCATTGCTACAATATCCATTCAACTTATAGCTGTTTTGCCACATCCCCACATAATCAAAACAGCCTGTTTAGACAGCCAATATATTAGCAAAATCATCTATGATTTTCATTGTTATTCAGCTCTTTTATTTTGTAACATTTCTTGTGATATGTACAGAAACAAACAACTCTGCCTGTGAAACACTCAAAACACAATCTTAATTCTGTCCCAAGTTTCTTTCTCTATGAACTCCTTTCTGACTTACAGAAGCAGAGTTCCTGCCGTTTTTGTAACATATCATCATTGGGCATATATATCTATCATAACATATAACCACACAGAGAGACTATTTGTTTACTAATGTCTACTGTCACATCTAGACTATAATAAAATTATGCACTGACAGCCATTTACCAGGCTTTATTCAAGGTACTTTGTAATACTGCTTTATATCACAACAACTATACAAAGAATTAACATCACCGTATTATATATGAAGAAACAGGTTTACTGATATTTATTAGCTATTCACTAGTAAATGACAACTAAATTTGTACCACACATATTAACTGACGACTTGAAATTATCCTAAGGTATAGGAAAATAATTTCATGAAAACTTAAAACTGAAAATGAAATAAAGATGATACAAAATACAGTTCCAAATATTCTAAATATTAGCTTACAGTATCCATACAGATATCTAAAAATAAACTACAGAAGATAGAGTTTATTACAGGAATGCAAAAGTGGCTCAATTGTTAGAAAATCTAGTAACATAATCTGTTCCAAAAAAATTAAAGTAGGAAACATCTAGTGCAGAGATATGATGGCTAGAAGTCAAGCACAGAAGGTAAACAAAGGCAAAAGACCTGAGGAAAGGCCAAGCCTCCAGCAGACTTGTGCCCTAGCGTTACCCAGCTGCCGTGCTGGCATGACGCCGGGGGGCTCCACACACTCATCAGGGGATCTTTGTAAATTACATACATGTGCATGGAACCTTTTTGCGGTACACCTAAAACTGATGTAAAGTAATAATGAATGTCAAATGTCAACTGTGATTGGAAAATAATTTTATTTTAAAAAGAGGGAAAAAAAAGCTGCTGAATCCTACAGAGGGAATTTGTCAGGTGAAAACAATAAACTAACTTGAGTCTCCGTCAACTGTAGTAGGTTTTGATATTTGAGCTGAATACATTCCTAATACATATATTTATGAATGTATAAATATCATAAAATATAAAAATAGTCATGAGAATACTAAATATCAATTTTATGACATTTAAGATTATTGATTACCAGAGACTGAGCAGGTCGTTCTGACCATATTAATAAGATTTTATTTCTTAAAAGAAAACCTGGAGGAAAGATAGCCAAGTGTTAGGCTGAACGGGGAATACGCAGGTATTTGTTGTATTTTTTATTTTTATCAGTCTATAATATTTTATGGAAATTGATAATATAAAAGCCATAAATTTTACACTTTATTGAATATAGTAAGAATAGACAAAGTACACATATAGCTCAAAGAATTACAATAAAGTGCACACACCTATAAAATTTGGGTAACTAAGAAACAACATTATTAGCTCCCCAGAAACTCCCTTCCTCAAAAGGCCACTACCCTGACTTCTGAAACCAGAGATTAGTCATGCCTAGTTTTCAATTTCATACATATATATAATCATTCTCTGTTCTTTTGTGTTTGGCTTCTTTCAGTCAACATTTTAAGATTCATTCACAATGTAACATGTAGCAATATAGTTCCTTATTGCTAAAAGGTAGTTTATAAATCAAATTTATCTCTGCCAGTATTTAACAGTGAATTGGGCTGCTTCTACCTTAAGGCCATCACAAATAATGGATGCATGCCTCTTCTGCATACATGAGCAGGCATTTTTACTGGATATTTATGTAAATATTAGTATAGGCATTTTTAGTGGATATTTACGTACATAATACTAGATAATATATACAAAGATTTAAAATTTACCTTGTCTAACTACAGTAGATACTATCAAACAATTATTCAAAGCAGCCAATTTAAACTCTGCCAGGACTGGTTGGGAATTTTTGTTACATATTCTTGAGCCTCATTGACAATTGGCATGCCAGTCTTTTTCATTTTAACCATTCTTATGGGAGTATAATGGCATTTCCCTCATTACTAATAAGGTTGGGAACCTTCTCGTTTCTTGGCCATTCAATTATCATCTGTGAAATGCTTGTTCAAGGTTCTTGCTCATTTTTATATAGGAATTATCTGTCCTTTCCTTTTCGTATTGTTGTGTGGGAGTTCTTATTTAATGTACATACAAGGTTTCTTTTCTGATTATATATGTTGAGACTGTATGACTTGAATTTTTACTCTCAAAGAATAAAAACGATCAATTTTAACGCAGTACAATTTACCAATCTTTCCCTGTAAGAGTGCTTTCTGTTTTGTTTAGTAAATATGTCCATAAATAAAGACCAAGAAGGTCTTCTACATTATCTTTTAGAAGATTATTTTGTGCTTCATGGTTCATTTTACAATCTGCTTAGACTTATCTGTATAGGTACATGTTTGTCATACATACATTTGACCCAGCACCAGGTACAGAAAAAAGAGCCACATTTCACTACTCCAAGACCTTCATGATAAATCAAGTGCCCAAATATCTGTGGGTAAGTTTTTGGACTTTATTCTATCTCACTGGTCTATTTGTTTACCCTTGGACCAACATCTCACTAAATTACTAATCTTTATAATAAATCTTAATATCTATAGATTAAGTTCTTCTATGTTTCAAGGTTGAGTTGGCTGCTCTTTGCCTTGAATTTCCATGTAACTTTCAGATTGTCAATTTCCACGCATAAACACACACCTACAAACACAAGCCTGCTGAGGTTTTGATTGGGATCACACTGAATCTATAGCTTAATTTGGATAAAAATATCTTTATAACAGTGAGTGTTTCAATTCTTTGTTTAGCCCTCCATTTAGTTAGGTCTTCTGTAATTTTTCTCAGTAATATTTTAGTTTTCCACGAGAAAATTTTGCTCATCCTTAGTTAAGTTTACTTCTAGGTATTTGATGATTTTTTAAAATGCTTTTTGTAAATGATATTTTAAAAAATGTTCTGGTACGTAGAAATAAAATTAATATTATATTACCTTGCTAACTTCATTTTCAAAAAATATAGTTATGCGAATAATGGCAGTTTTTAAGAAATAGTTATGTCCTTTCTTTTTCATGTCTTTTATTAGCAAGAACCTGTAGTACAGTAAGAAACAGAAGTGGTGATATGCATTCCTGTCTAATCTCTATCTCAGAGGGGAAGCTTTTTCAACACTGCATCATTAAACATATTTGACCTAGGCTGGTTTTTTTAAAAATAAATATTCTTTATCAAATTAAGTTTCCTTCTATTCTTAGTTTGGTAAACAAATTTTTTTATCATAATTGGGTTTCAGGTATTCACAAAATGCTTTTCTTTGTCTACTGCACAATCATGAAACTTTTAAACCTTTACTACTTTACACAAATCACACTATTTTTCCCTATTTTTGAACCCAATAATTAACATTTTGTCCATTCACACGTTCCCTCTCTCATACACATATCTTTTGGCTTTTTTTTTTCCCCCCACAATGACCCACTGATGTACACTGAGTCTTCATGACACTTCACTATAAACATGCAGCAAGCTCATGTTCAGTAATACCCAGCACACAGTCAAAATTCTATAGTGCCTCCTAAAATATCTTTTTAATTTTTTTCTGATTTAGTATTCAAGAAAAGATAGTACATTCCATTTAGTTATTATATGCCTGTAACCTTTTTTAATCTGTAATTCCTTCATATCTTTTTAAATGACATTATATGAAATTCCCCTATAAAACTATTAAGGCATATATATATTGGCTTAGCCAAAAAGTCCATTATGATTTTTCCATACAATGGCTCTAGTTATGCTTAGTTGTCTTTAACTTCATTCAAAACAACTTTGTTAGGCTGTATGTTAACAGCTGTCATATCGGCATACATTAAAAAAAAACACATCTTATCAAAATTGGTGATTTTTTTTTTTTAAAGATTTTATTTATTTATTTTCAGAGAGAGGAGAAGGGAGGGAGAAAGAGCAATGTATGGTTGCCTCTCACATGGTCCTCACTGGGGACCTGGCCCACAACCCAGGCATGTGCCCCAACTGGGAATCAAACTGAGATTCCCAGCCCACGCTCAATCCACTGAGCTACACCAGCTAGGCAAAATTGGTGAATTTTTGTGCAACTATTTTAATATTGAAGATGGAAGAAAATATGTAACATTTTCAGCATATTATGCTTCATTATTTCAAGAAAGGTAAAAATGGAACTGAAATACAAAGAAAGATTTGTGCAGTATATGGAGAAGGTGCTATGACTGATCAAACGTGTCAAAAGTGGTTTGCGAAGTTTCTTGGTACTATTGACATTTTGGTAAAATAATCCTTTGCTGTGGGGCTGTCCTATGCATTGGAAGATGTTGAGCACCCTCGATCTGTACCCACTAGAAGCCAATAGCACAAGACAGCCAGCATACTCAAAATATCCAAATCAATAAAGTGAGTTTGTGAAAATGAAAAATGTGTCTTTTCTTTTATAGAAAAAAACCATACAGGCTCTTTGGCCAGCCCAGTAAATTTCTTAGTGTGAAGGTTTTTAATTACAGATTAAATTTCTTTAACAGTCAAATATTCAGATTTTCTATTTCCTCTTTTGTACATTTTAGTCACCTTAGTCCTCTGAATCTGTCAGAAGCTCTGCTCATCTTCTCACCCTCCTCTTTTTCATCTGGCCTCTGAAATAGACAGTCACCTCCAGGAAAAAGGGGCCCAAATGCCAGGATCCCATTTTCTGGGTTTATTTCTGCTTCCAGATCTTGGACCCATAATTCTTCATTGCTTTGGAGGTACTATAATGCAGTCAAACAGTTTTCTATTTTACAGTTTTTCTATTATTCTCAGCAGAAAACTGTTCCAAATTACCTTTCTACCAATTTATGGCAAGTGGAATTCTGAACTTTTTTGAAATCTACAATTTTCAAGGTAGCTGTTTTTTATAAAACTGAAAAACCTCCTGCCTCACCCAATACACAACAGGCCTTTATTATTTTAAATGCCTACCCTTACTTCCATAGACAAAACTGCCAGATCCTACTAATATCTTTATTTTCCTCCTTTTCCAGTGACTGCTTTATAAACTGCTTTCACCTTCGGTTTTGATTCCTCACTTTTTTATACCAAAATCTTATTTCCTTGACAACTCAAAAAACATAAAAGATCCCCAAATTCCCTAAACCACATTTTGTAAGTCAGTCCTGCCCAACCTACCTTTTGATTCATACTTTTCTTTAAAAAACATTATTAAACGTAAAATATATAAAAATGTCAAAACCCAAATAAAGCAGGGGTTATAAATTAGAAAAGGCAAAACAAGTAAATCTGTATATAGCAAATAATGTGAATACTAGGAAAAAAAAACAACTAGTTCACCTACGACTGAGTTCTGATTTGCATCCAGACCAGAGTAAAATCATTAGATCACCCCAGTCTGGCCTTGAGAGAGAGACCAGTTATAGAGCTGATTGGGGAACTGTCAGGTCTTTCTACTCACCTTCCCACTATTCCTGACCTCCACTCTAGTTTCTATCTATGGTGTGAAAATCTTAAAACTCCTGTAATAATACAGGAAAATCAACCTCCTATGATAATAATTTAAAACTGTAAGTAACATAGATACATGTTTAATACATGATTCATTTTACTGACTGCTACTCTCAATCTTGGCCTCTTTATTTTCAAAAATGTTTTTATTTGAAACACATAAAATGTTGACACAGTTTCATCAAGCACAGAATACAGATTTATATAACTATTTTTCTCCGTCAAAACCCAGAGGAGGTAGCAATGTCTACAATGAGTATTTGGATAAACTAAAACTAAACGTCAAGAATACTACTGTTAAACAGTTTATAATATTTTCTCCCTAAAGCTACATATTATTACAATAATCAAGAGGTAAGAATAAGCCTGGCTGGTGTGGCTCAGTGGACTGAGTGCCAGCCCATGAACCAAAGGGTCACCAGTTTGATTCTCAGCCAGGGCACATGCCCGGGTTGCAGGCCAGGTCCCTAGCAGGGGACACGTGAGAGGCAACCACACACTGATGTTCCTCTCCCTCTCTTTCTCCTTCCCTTCCCCTCTAAAAATGAATAGATAAAATCTTAAAAAAAAAAAAAGAGGGAAGAATAAAATTGTAAATAGGATGAGAATACAATAAATATAAATCTGAGACGAAAAAATGCTTTAAAATAACAACAAACACTTGCCACTTGTAACACATTGTCTGTATTAGAGGTAGTAAAGATCATAGAGAAATTTTGGTTGGATTTGCAATGCTTCATTTATTTATTTATTGAACATCTACTGTATCCCCCATACCATATCAAGCACTAGAGTACAAAGACGTTGTAACCCATGGAATTCCCATATTATCAAGACATTCTCAGTCCTTCGCAAAAGAATAGGTTTAACGATTATCCAACAAAGAGAAAGTACTCTAAAAAATGTATGGAAGAGACGATAATCTAATGGAACACTACTAAGATTAGAAAGGAATAACAAGATATACATGAAGCCTAAGCCATTTCTTCAGAGATGAGAAGCATTTCCCCAGATGAACACAATGGAGTTACTGTAACACATAAATGACAAAGAGGAAAAAAACAGTAAGCATTGTTCAGGAAATTAAGATAGTAAATGTTGTATGTGTTAAGAGTAAAGCTTTCATGTAACAGAATGGAAAGAAATGAAAAGGTACATTGCTTCAACTCATAAAGGAGCTTTTCTAATGTCCATTTGCAAGAATGTAGTCTAAAGAGTAAGCTGAAAATAAAAATGAGCTTTGCTTTGGTTTTTTCAAAGACCAGTCGCATCACAAGCAAGAAGATGAATAAGGAAAGAAGGCTAAGGCAACAGGCTAATACAGCAGTTCAAACATCAGATGGTAAAAGCTTGAACTAGAGGATGGTAAACATGTAGAGGAAGTGATTTTAAGAGCAGTTGAAAAGTAGACTTGACAGAACTTGACAAGGCAAGTAAAGAATGTAGAATTTCCATCATATTTCTGTTTCAAAATTTGGGTATAGACCTCTACCTTCACCACAAATCAACCATGGGATTCACTTAAAATCTTTAATGAGTCTTATTTTATCCTTACATACAAAATGAAAGGATTGGACACCATGTTCCGTGATGTCCCCACCTGCTTAAAATATCTATTACCCTAGTCAACGTGCATGGTGTTAAACAAGTACCTCATTTTATTGTTCATACTCAATTAAAATATAAGTGATTGTTCTTTTTACTTATTCTCTTGCTCTACCTTTTTTAATACAATTATACCAAAAATATCTGTGTTGAAAGAGTGATATAAGAGAAATCACAAAGACATGTTTACCATAAGACTAATCTTTTCAAAGCTGCTAGTTTTAATTACATTTCAAGTATCACCAGTATTTTCATATTCTGGCCTCTGACTACAAGAAATGGAAAGAATATAGGACTGCAGAAAGAATAGCTGACTACTAGTCAACTATTAGTTTCATTAAAGCTAATAGTTATTTAACATAAACATAGCATCAAGAAGTACATATAACAGAGCATTTACCTAAATTCAACCCTAAGATTTTATCTGTCATAAAAATATTTTCCTGTGACATTACATTTAAAAATAATCAATTCCTTAAACGCATCGGTCAACAGATTAGTCCCTGAGTATGAATCAGATGTTTCACGGACAGGCAAAACTCCTAGGATTACGTTTAATGACTGATATTTAAAGCACTGATTTTTGACTTGTCAAAGATATTCAAGAAGTAGTCTGAGGAGTATTTTTTTTCATCTTAATTTCCACATTATATATATAAAGAAGTAATTTAGTTGTGGTACTGAATAAGCTCAATATTTTACTACTGTTTTTGCTAAATATTCTGAGGCTTTTTTTTTAAGATTTTTTTTTTCATTATTTATTTTTAGAGAGAGGGGAAGGGAGGGAGAAAGAGAGGGAGAGAAACATCAATGTGTGGTTGCCTCTCACATGGTTCTCACTGGGGACCTGGCCCGCAACCCAGGCATGTGCCCTGACTGGGAATCAAACCAGGACCATCTGGTTCCCAGCCTATGCTCAATCCACTGAGCTACACCAGCCAGGGCTCTGAGGAATTTTTATGATGAAACTAAAGAAGAGGAAGAACACTGAAGTTTTTGAAAAGTACTTTATTAGACCACCCCCGAGTGACCTTAACATCTTAGAAATAAAGACAGTGAGGTCCAGAGGATTAGGACCTAGTCAAGGTGATCTAGGTAGACTGGACGCTGCACTGTTTTCAGTGAACCTAACTGCTTCTATATTCTTAAAATATAAAATGTGATTACATGCCAAATGCTACCACAAATTTCATCAAAGTGAGCTCTGTTTCCCCTAGGCTTCAGCAAACTAAAGTTTTACTAATGCCCTTGAACTTTAAAAGATCATCTAAATGCATAAACACACATGACATTCATATTATATTTTCACAACTTAAAACAATGAGAACATTAAATTCAATATTATACTATATTACAAACCAATGATAAATGATATTGAAATATTTGAAAAACAAATTTAAAGAGTTGATAAGCATAAAGAAGCCTTCACTTGTGTGACGTATCACACACAATACGTCACACACATGCGTGTGTTTGAAGGGAAACACCCTTCAAAGCTGGTGTAAGAAAAATTGCCAGCCAGCATATGGTAATGATTTAGTTTTCACTCTACCAAGAAATCACCTGAGAGAACTTTTATCATTTATTTATCAAGTGAAACTTCATTGAGATCCTAAAATATGCAGTTACTATTTTAAGCACTGAGAACAGAGTATTCAACAAGAAAAATACAATCCTATTCTCATGAAACTTGTATCTAGTGGCAAAAAACAGAAAATAAACAAGCACAATATCAGATAATGATAAGTGTTACAGAGAAAATGTTCCCAACGTTTATAAGATGAAGAGTGACTGGATAATAATATCAGACTGGATCGTCAGTGAGGGCCTCATTAAGAAAATAATTTTTTTATGTGAGTTCAGAATAACAATAACCACTCTAGGATTAGGGTGGAAGAACATTCCCAGAAAAGGAAGGAGCAATACAAAGACCCCAAAACGGGCACCCACTCAGTGGGTCCGAGGAAGTGAGAAAAGGCCATGTGTCTGAAACACAGTTAGTGAAAGCAAGGATGAGCCCACGTCAGAAAGGTGGACGTCAGATTATACAGGGCCAGAGTACTAGTTTAAACCTTCTGCAGGTAACAAACCTAAATTAGAAAAATTTAGTGGAACTACAGTAGTGTTAACTATACTTTTTAATTATCAGAGTCAGAAATGTGATAATAAATGTCAACGAACAAACTCAGATGTTTTACCAATAATTTTTTAAAATTTTGTTTTCAACCCTATGAAAGTAACGTGTTAAGCATACAGTAATTACAATCTCTAATTATAATTTCTGCCAAATATAATCAATTGATGAGAATGTTAGTGTATAAGAAGACTTGAAGCAAAGTTTGGCTTCAGTATTGCCCTTCACTACGTGCTACATGAACATCTGTAAGAGAATGAGCTACATGATTTTTAAGGTTTTCTTCAAGCTACATTAAAATTTTAATTTACCCTATCCTTATTTCAAGTAAGGCAGTGATTTTCTGACTCTAAATCCATATAACTCAGGGTTGTCAAACTTAGTTTCACCGGGAGCCACATCAGCCTCGCGATGCCTTCAAACAGCCGAATGGAATTTTAAAACTGTATAAATGTAACTACTCCTTAACTACGAGCAAGGAGCTCGGCGCTGCCGCCAGGTAGAAACAAGGTGCCGGGCCGGATAAAACAAGGTAGAGGGCCAGATTTGGCCCATGGGCCTTGTGCTTGCCACCTATGTTATAAATCCTTCATGTTTGATTATATTAGTAATTACTTATTTACTTCCACCTCCCTGACTCTATCCTAAGTTCCTTAACAGATAAGATGGTCTTTCACTAATTACGAATGTTTGATTAGAAATTTTAGCCTTTCACTCTGTAATACATAATTTAAAAGAAATGTATTTTTGATCCTTAGTAGTTTTTAAATAAAAAAAACAAAACAATACCTATTTGTTTTGCAGCCTGTAATATATCTTTTAAGTCTTCATTTACACTTTGCATTTCACTCTTCTCCAGTTTTTCATTCAAAAATGTTACTATCTTGTTCCATGTCAGATCCAAACCTATAACTTGTTCATGAAGTTTAGACCGCTTTATCTGAAAGACATAATAGAGACATACTGGTAAAAGGTTTTCTCAAATCCATCATTTATTGCAGGCTTTGCATTACATTATACAACTTGGTACCATCCACAAGAATTCAAAATTTTATCTATTCACATCCAAATTTACAGCTTCCAGAAGGAGCCTTATTTGAATAAGACTAAAAAGAATCTTATTTGTTTAAAAGATATCTTTATTAATTAAAGCTTTTTTTACCACTGTAATCACAATGAATAATCATTATAAAATTATTTTCATACAGACAAAAATAAAAAGCAAAATGTCCTACATTCAAATGACAATAGGTAACATCCCATGTACCCCTTTTCTATATTTCTCTTTTTAACAAAGCTTAGACCATATTGTATACAAGAACTTCTGTCATGCTTTTGATGAAAGGCATTTAAAAAAATTAGATTCCTATGATGAGTTCAATGTATTCAAATCAGCATTGCTCTCCTAAGTATGATCCTAGAACAGGATAGGCATCCAGGAGGTTCTTATCTATACACACTCTTTTCTTAAGATTTTAAACCTTCGATTTCTCAAGAACTAAAACAGAAAGCAACAAAATGTTTACTTCATATCACTGGCCTTGGTAAACTTCAGGAGGCCCTTGAACAAATGAAAAAGTACTGGGTCACACAAAAAATTGAAATTTTTCTCTTGGTTGCACTGATAATATTGAATAATTCACTATTACTACTCTGCTTCAGTTTTCTAATTAAAAATGGAGCTAATTAATCTGGGTTTAAGGAGAGGAAAATGGGCAAATGTAGGTATGAAATAAGATTAACCATAAATTGAAATAAGTCATTACAATGGGTCACACTACATAAAGCTTCATCTCTTTTATCCCTTTCGTATATGTTGGATATTTCCAAAGATAAAAAGTTAAATTAAAATGAAGATCAATATATCTGTCACTTTCTTTCCTCAGGGGGAAGAAAGGCATGTAAAAGCCTATAAGAATAAATGAAATGACATGGAATAAACATGTAGTCCTTGTCACTTTCAAATTTTAAAATCTTGTTGTTTACCTAATACACAAGCACCTATAAAGGAACTTGGTTAGGTGAGAAGAGTAAATAATCCCAGTTTAAGATAGCAATATTAATTAATTATATAGAATATATCCTTATTTTAACTATTGTGAAAATGCAAAACAGCTCCCATCCTAAAAAAGGTTAACTGGTTGTAGCAAAATTCTGTATCACCTCTAACGAAAAAAAAACTACCTAAAATCTGTTACAAATCATTTCTTCCTAGTATCAATCTTTAAGTAAAGATATTAATTGTAAAACTGCACAAGGACTTTTTTTTTAATTTACTGATTTTCTTTTTAGAGAGAGAGGGGGAGCGGGAAAGAGAGAGAGAGAAAAACATCAATTTGTTGTTCCACTTATTTATGCAAATTCACTGGTTGACTCTTGTATGTGTCTTGACTAGAGCTCAAACCCTGAACCTTGGCATATCCAGACAATGCTATAACCAACTGACCTACCTAGCCAAAGACCTTAAGCATTACAATTCTAACCTACCAAGAAACAGTGTTAGTTTTCTATAATAGAGTCAAATAAATCAGCAAAGTGAGTGTTGTTTTTTCTTTTTAAGATTTTTATTTATTTATTTTTAGAGAGGGGGGAAGGGAAGGAGAAAGAGAGGGGGAGAAATACATGTAAGAGAAGCATTAATCGGTTGCCTTTTATACACCTCCAACTGGGGACCTGGCCCACAACCCAGGCACATGCCCTTGACTGGGAATCGAACCTGCAGTTTTCCAGTTCACAGGCCAGTGTTCAACCCACTGAGCCACACCAGCCAGGGCATGGCTGTTTTTTTCATAAAAACAGCATAGGGCTAGTTCCTTTATACACTATAGCAGATGACTCATTCCTCCATTAAGTACAGTTCATATACGTTCAGGACTATAAACCCCACAACCAATTATAACGACCACACAGAAGTCAATTATGAGAACTGATATTAAGTGTGAAAGAGTAAAATTCATTTTCCCATGTTATAGTACATTGTTTCTCTCCATCAAATAAGAATTTTACCAGAGACCAAATAACTTACTCAGAAAATCCAGGAGTAAATTACTGGACTGAATTACAAAATTAACTGTGGCACAAACATTAGCAGCAGAAAAATTAACACAGGATTCAATACCATAGTTCTGATTATTCTCTTTGACAATACAGTCATATGTGCTGAAGATAAAAATTCCCATTAAAAAACATCAGTATATACATTCCTCTCTTAGTGTAGATAAACATACCATTTTAATCACACAGAACTGAGAAAAAGAAAAGTCAATTTGTCCATATCCTATGTTTAAAATGGTTTTCATCTTTAAAACAAATTACCTTTAAGTCAGCTACTTCTTCATTATAATTATCTTGCTTGGTGACATTTGAAAAGGAGCGCAAGGCTCCTGTGAGCCGAGGTAAAGTCATCTATTAATTCAATCAATGATCCATACAATGAGAAACCTGAAACTGAAACAACACAGGATGATATTTATCTGTCAGGAGCAAATGGGAGAGGTAATCAAACTCAACAAATTGATCTATATAAGAGAGAGGAAACAAATTAATTAAAAAGCAATTGTTACCAATGTTGAATAATTCTCCTAACACATTTGGTACCCATGAAGGTTTTATTTTTTTTTAATAGCACACTGGCTATATTTGGAGAAAGGAAAAAGAAACAAACAAAAATGAGTATGGGCACTACTGTAACATTCTTTCAGAAGGAGTTCTACAGATTCCAAAGTACAGGTCTTAAATACTGCATTACTATTGGCAATGATACTGAGAGAGAGGACAAAAAGCACTTGCCCGTCATTTCTTCAATATTGTTTTATGCTCACTGATTTCATCTCACACTGCCCCATGCCTTCGGAGTCTCACTGCTTTGTTTCATTTTTGTTTTAAACATGTTTTGTTTTTGCTCTTAAAAACGTATGCTCTCAAATAAGTCCATTTGCATTAGTGGTTCCCTGCTTGGAATGCTCTTTCAATGTTCATATAGCTGATTCCTTGACACACAGGTCTTAGTCTTAGCTTAAAAATCAAGAAAGACCTTTCTTGTCCAATCTCGATTACTGTCTATCAAAGCACAAAATTTCATTTCTCTTTTATAGCACTAATTAATACTTAACATTTACTTGTTTATTTACTTATATGTCATTTTATACAACAAAGAAAAAGGTTATTTGGCTATTAAAGGCTATTAGGGATATTTTGCCTTCTCTGGGTCATTTGGCTATATCTGGTGACATTTTAAGTTGTCACAACTGGAGGGGACACTAATGGTTTCTGGTGGGCAGACACCAGTGACGCTGCTAAACACCGTATACTCCACATGACGACCCCCAACAGCAAAGGATCGCCTAGCCCAGCACTTCTCTATCAGTGTGCCACAGCAGGCACACCGGTGTAACACAAAAGTGTTTTAAATATTTTCAAAACAGTACGGTAGGGAACGGGTTTGTTTGATAATGGCGAATGCAACTTGGCCGCACATCAGAAAGCCGACAGGAGCGAAGTGGTGGGCAGAAGACATTAGTTTCTCAGACCCTCAGACTGGTTTTCCCATGGGAACCAGGCCCAGAAAATGCATCCAGACTGTTTCGGCTTGCTCTTGCTAAAACTCCTTTGCCCTGGTCTGAAACAGTAGATGTTTACTGCCTATCTTCAAGGTAATTTCCAAAGCTGTATGAACTTTACCAAGGATGGAGCGTAATCAGCTCGCCACCTTTCCCTTCTGCATTTGTTATTTTCATTTCCTTGATTGTACCTAAAATGCAGACAACAACATTCTATGTAATAGATAATAAGACCTGAAAGAAACAATAAAAGCCTGTCCAGGCAAGGGTCGGGGTGCTCGCCCCTTGAGAGAAGCAGCTGTAGGACTCTCATCTTAAGAGAGCACCTGTGCCGTCCCCTTTCTCCACAGGACGGCTGTAGTCCGTGTGCGTTTGTTCTCGTCTTCAGCCACAAACCACGCAGACTCTGCAGGATGGAGTCTGCAACACAATACCTATTTATTTAGTCCGGGGCACTGACCTCTTTTCTCTTAGAATGTCAAATAAAAAAAGGACAACAGCTATATGACAAAAGCCGCTGTTTTGAATATATCAAAATTATACCTATTTTTTGATCAGGTAGGCAAATATATATATAAATACACACACACACACACACACACACACACACACACACATATACACACATATATGAATTTTAGTAATTAGTTTATGTGTACCGTGAAATGAAAACGTTGAAAATTACTAAATCTAGCCCACAAACATCAATAATGCAAAGATTATGAAATTCCACTCTAGTGTTGGAAACAGATGTTTTAGAACACAGGCACGTCCCACAGTGTGCAGAGACCCACAACCCTCCAATAAGAGATTTCACTTATTATTTGTGTCCAATGTGGGAAGGGGGCCATACAGGCTGTCTCAAACCACTACCTGTTTCTACTCTTCTTGATTGCTTATATCCTTCAAGTTATGACAAAGTTTGACACTTGAACAACTCTGACTCCTACATTAGAATGATTAAATACAAAATAACTGTGTGAAATGTTTATCAAAATAAGAGATAAAGTGAAAATGATGAAAACTTCCGGAGAAGATGGAGGCGTAGGTAGATACACTTTACCTCCTCGCACAACCTAAAGAAGGACAACAACAAATTTAACAACAAAAAATAACCAGAACTGCCAGAAAATCAAACTGTACGGAAGTCCAACAACCAAGGAGTTAAAGAAGAAACATTCATCCAGACTGGTAGGAGGGGCAGAGACGGGAAGCCAGGGTGGAGAAGACTCCTGGCAAGGTGGCAACAGGAGAACCGGGGCAGGCAAGGGGGGCAGCTGGCAGAGCTGGCAATACCACATTTGCATACAGATAAACCTGGAGAAACAACGGGGGAGTGAGACAGACCACACAACCTAGGATACCAGCACAGGGAAATAAAGCCTCAAAACCTCTGACTGTAAAAACCTCTGGGGGTTAAGGAGGCCAGGAGAAACTCCCAACCTCACAGGAGAGTTCACTGGAGAGACCCACAGGGTCCTAGAACATAAACAAAACCACTCACCCGGAAATCTGCACCAGAAGGGCCCAATTTGCTTGTGGGTAGCAGGGGAAGTGACTGAAAACTGGCAGAGAGTGGAGCAAGTGCCACTGTTCCCTCTTGGACCCTTCCCCAACATACAGCATCAAACCACAGCCATTGGTTACCCTGCCCTCGTGAACACCTAAGGCTCCGCCTCTTACTATGATACAGGTGCATCAAGACAAAAAATAAAAAATGGTCCAAATGAAAGAACAGATCAATGTTCCAGAAAAAAATACAACTAAGCCACGAAGAGATAGCCAAGCTATCAGATACACAGTTCAAAACACTGGTAATCAGGACACTCACAGCATTGGTTGAATATGGTCACAAATGAGAGGGAAAAACAAAGGCTATGCTAAGAGAAATAAAGGAAAATGAATAGGGAACCAACAATGATGGGAAGGAAACCGAGACTCAAATCAATGGTTTGGAGCAGAAGGAAGAAAGAAACATTCAACCAGAAAAGAATGAAGAAACAAGAATTCAAAAAAATGAGGAGAGGCTTAGGAACCTCTAGGACAACTGTAAACATTCCAACATCTTAATCATAGGGGTGCAGGAAGAAGGGGAAGAGCAAGAAATTGAAAACTTATTTGAACAAATAAAGAAGGAGAATTTCGCCAATCTGGCAAAGGAAATAAGACTTCCAGGAAGTCCAGGGAGCTCAGAGTGTCCCAAAGAAGTTGGACCCAAGGAGGAACACACCAAGGCACATCATGATTACATTACCCAAGATTAAAGATAAGCAAAGAATCTTAAAAGCAGCAAGAGAAAAGGAGACAGTTACCTACAAAGGAGTGCCCATAAGACTACCAGCTGATTTCTTACAAGAAACCTTGCAGGCAAGAAGTATTCAAAGCCATGAAAGGCAAGGACCCACATCCAAGATTACTCTACCCAGCAAAGCTATCATTTAGAATGGAAGAGTAGATAAAGTGCTTCCCAGATAAGATCAAGTTAAAGGAATTCATCATCACCCAACCCTTATTGTATGAAATGTTAAAGGGACTTTTCTAAGAAAAAAAAGATAAAAAATACGAACAGTAAAATGATAACAATCTCACAACTACCAACAACCAAATTTAAACAAAAATCAACGAAGCAAAGAACTAGAACAGGAACAGATTCACAAAAATAGAGGGTTCACATGGAGGGAGATCACATGGAGGGTTATCAGCAGAAAGGGGAAGCAGGGAGAATGGTGGAAAAGGTACAGGGAATAAGAAGCATAAATGGTAGGTACAAAATAGACAGGGGGAGGTTAAGAACAGTATAGGAAGTGGAGAAGCCAAAGAACGTATATGTACGACCATGGACATGAACTGAGGTGGAGGAATGACAGTGGGAAGGCAAGCACAAGGCAGGGGGGAATAAAGGGGAGAAAAAAATGGGACAACTGTAATAGCATAATCAATGAAATATATTTAAAAAATAATGAAGACTATAACAAGAAATGACTAAGAAAATCTAGAATACAATGTTTAGAATTAAAAATAGAAACTTGTTAAATTTAAAAACAATCACTGGGCGGGTTAAACAACAGGTGAACACAGCCAAAGAAAAGTAACGGCCTGGAGGAGAGAAGAGATTGAGAAGTAACCCATTACGCTGTTACAAAACGACAAAGTACAGGAAGACAGAGAGAAACAAGTCAAACATACCAATACTCCCAGTAAATACAAATAAATTTAGTTTTTAAATACATTGGCAAAATGAATTACTAAACAGCAATCAAGTAAACACTAGAGCTACACCTAAAGCACAAGACAAAGAAAGGTTGCAAGTTAAGGCATAAAATAAGATCCTCCTGTAAAAATACTGGAAATATCAAATTGGACATAATAGATTTTAAAAAATATTATTAGGAATTTTATAAAACTCTCTTCATAATAATAAAAGATACAGCATTAAGGAAACATATATAAAATTTTTGAATTTGTAGGCATGCTCTGATGAAATTGCCTTAAAATAAAATAAGCAGAGCTTCACAAGAAAGTGATAAGTTCAACATCAAAGTGAAAGTTTACTAACTGATCAATTATTGATAGGTCAAATCAACACCAACAAAAACTCAGTAAAGAATAAAAGACTTGAACAGTGAAATTAGTAAATTTAATGAACATATGCAGGAACCTATACCTAATGATTAGAAAATACATATTCTTCTCAAGTACCTCAGTAACAGTTTAAAATGGTCTATGTCAACTAAGCCATGAAGCACATCTCAACAAATTTCAACAAATAAGTATCAGAAGTCAGCAAATTTTTCCTGTTTAAAGAGAGACATTAAATAGTTTAGGTGGGGCAGGCTACCATGCAGTCTCTGCCTCACAGCCGTCATTTTATTTTTTTTTAACAACACTTTAAAAGTATAAAAATCATCCCTGGGCTCAGGGTGACCAAATTAGTTTACTGACCCCCAATATAGTTCACATTTGCTGAGCAAAATAAAATTAGATTAGAAGTCAAAAACAGAAAAGATAAAGCAAAAAACAAATAAACAAACAGATGATTGCATTGAAGGTCAGTAAATAAATGGTATCAGAAAGGCTAGGGGGGGGACTTCCTAAAATGGCGGCATAGGTGAATGCACCATACCGCCTCGCACAACCAAACAAGGAAAAAAATCAGAAATCTACACATCCAAAAACAGCCAGATCTGACAGAAAATCATATTGAGAGGAAGTCCGACAACCAAGGAATTAAAGAAGATACAGTCATCTAGTTTGGTGAGCCGGAAGGTGCGGGCGGAGGGAGAGCGCTCAGCGACCCCGCGGCGAGCAGGTGAGCAGACAGCAGGTCCACGGTTGGAGGGGCAGTTCCCGTGGGACTGCAGCTCACCCAGACGGGGCCCTGACTGAAGTGCGGTCTGCAACTGGTGAACTGGGCAGGTCTGCATTCGCATGCAGAGAAACCGGGAAAGAAAGCAGTGTGCAACCCATCCGCGCAGAGTTGAGAGCGCCTGTGGGGGTGGAGTCCACTGCAGGAGGAACTCCCGGCCTCACAGGAAAGTTCGCTGGGGAGACCCTCGGGGGATTGGAGCTGTGCAGCCCGTCCACCGACCCCGGAGCGACCCCCGGAGCCAGCGCAGAGTGGCCCGATTTGCTTGCAGGAGGTGGGGTGGGTGCAGAGAGTGGAGAAGGTGCCATTGTGTGCTCAGGTCCCGCCCCCAGAGGCTACCAGCAGCATAACTACCCAGAACTTCCCTGCACAGGGGATCCCCAAGACTCTGCCCCCTTACAGTAACAGGCTCACCGAGAGAAAAAAAATGGCCCAAAGAAAGTAACAAATCAAAACCCCAGAGCTAACCGACCAAGAGATAGCCAACCTATCAGATGAACAGTTCAAATCCCTTGTAATAAGGATGCTTTCAGAATTCGACGAAAAATTAACGAACTTGCTTGAACACATGAGGAGAGATCTGCAGGGAACCAATAGAGATAAGGAAACTGGGACTCAAATCAACGGAGTGGACCAGCAGAAAGAAAAAAACATCCAACCAGAAAAGAATGAAGCAACAAGAATTCAAAAAATGGAGGAGGGGCTCAGAAACCTCCAGGACATCTGTAAACGTCCAAACATACGGATCATAGGACTGCCAGAAGGAG
>PVJI01024265.1:0-22224 GCA_004026765.1 Micronycteris hirsuta
GTTCGGATTATGGAATTTACCACAACACTGCTCAGCATCCACCCAGAAGGCTGGAAGGTAGGGTCAATCCTGCTGCTTTGTTAATCTGAGCATAGTACTTGGCGTTGGAAAAATACAATAAAGTACTTATTAGAAGTGGCTTTTGCTTTGTTAGAACTATCCATTGCTGCAGGAGTTATCTGTTCTTGAAGATAATAAAATTTTTCATGTACTTCTGATACCCATTGTGTGAATAAAATACAAACAATTTTTCCAAATTTTTGTTGGATATTTCATTTTATACTATGATCAAACATCTGAACATCTGCCTTAGGAAACATGCATTTAGCAAATATTTGTAAATGTATCTGTCAGACTTATTATATAAACAAACTCCAGTCAATTCATCTAGCTAATACCGGTATACCAGATAAGCACCTACTGTATACCAGGTTCTGTCCTGCCAGTATTACATTGACTTAAACCAGGGCCTGGAAACCTATGGTCCCTAGGCCAAATCCCCAGGCCCTGCTGCCTGCTCGTGTAAAGCAGGCTTTATTGGAACACATCCAGGTTCGTGTGTTCACCTGTTGTTCATGGTGGCTTTCACACTATGATGCAGTTAGTCATGGCGTTGCAGCAGAGACTCTGTGGCCCATAATGCCAAGCACATTTATTGTCTGACACTTTACAGAGAACGTTTGCCAACCCTTGCCCTAGCCAGGCAAAATTCCCAACTTCATGGACCTTACACTCTTGTGAAAATCTAAATGCTAACTGATAAAGTGTTTTTATTCAAATCTGTCTTTTACAGCTTCTTGAGAAGTATTTATGTAACACAAATCTTATGAAACTTTTGGTGAGAACTCTATGTGAGCCTTCAAGTATAGGTTTCAATATCAGTGATGTCCACATTATGGATCATCTCCCCGATATTTGTGTGAACCTGATGAAAGCACTAAAGAAGTCCCCACATGAAGACATCCTAGAGATGCACCTCAAGGAAGAAATAACAGCACAGAGGTGGGCGTTCGGAGCATGCTGACTGTCGGTGTTGTGGTGGAATTGAAGGTTGCAGTGTGCTCTGGCAGCTGTGTGCATGTCCACTCTAACTCCATTTCTTCAAGTGAAGCGTCTCATCAGTGGAGTGTCTGGTGCAGAGGATCTCGTCAGTTTGAAAGTCATCCACTTGGCAAATGCCTCCAGCCCCTTAGCGCACACAAACCTTGCCTGTGGCTTAGCCCCATCTTGATTTTCATGGCCCCTTTGTTTGTATTAGCCCATGATTGCTTTCCAGGGCTGTGTAATGAGTTTGGGTTCTGGGCGGTTAGTGAATACATTTATAACAGAATACACACATTTTTCAGTGTGTCCTGATAATTGAAAGAGATGAGCACTCACCTGGTTTCCTTTTGGCTTTTCTCGCACGGCCAGCATCGAGGAGCTCTGTGCTGCTGACCTGTACGGCCCCGATGCTTCTGTGGACAGGGCCAGGTTGTCGTCTGTCGTGTCAGCCTGTAAACAGCTTCATAAAGCTGGATTTCTGCATGTTGTATTACCATCTCAGGTACCCACATTTTGTTTTTACATTTTTCTTAGCTTCATTAAGCTAACTAGTCTATTATTTATATTCTTTTCAAAACATCCTTTATGCATGCTGAAATGGGAATTACAGAAATACTTGATTCAGTCATGTAGGTGTTACCAGAAATATAAATATGAAAGTAAATATAAAAATTTATAAGTATAAAATGAAAATATAATGAAGGATATCTGAATATTTCCAGCTGCCTTCTGAAGAACTTAATTGCTCCCGTGCCTTTGTGGCTGGGCGGCGCCAGTGAAAAGTACAGCCTGGACAGCAGAGCTGGGCGAAAACTTTCCTGACAACTGGAAGGCAATTGTCAGTGTTAGCCATAATGGAATTTTTAATTAAAGAAAGGTGTGAAGCTGTTTTTCTAGAAAATATTTTATTGCTGAATATTTCAATGTTGATTTTATTTCAGTCTGTAGATCAGAATCATTCTCTTGGCACAAAACTTCTCTCCCTGGTTTATAAAAGCATTGCGCCTGGACACGAGCAGCAGTGCCTTCCTTCACTCGACCCCAGCTGTAAGCGACTGGCCATTGGACTTCTGGAGTTGGCCTTTGCTTTTGGAGGACTGGTAGGAAAAACAGCTACATGCTACCCTTTCCTAATAATGTAAATATGTAACTCACATGCATTCTGTCTTTAAAAACAGGAATTGAGTTGGATAAATTCTTAGCTGCACAAGTACTTTAATTGACATGAACTGACTTTCTGAAAGGTTTTTTATAAATAAATAAACAAATAAATATATAATAGCATTCTCTTAAATTGAGGTTTTGTCTATCCCTCTTTGTTTCTAAAAGGACTTTAGGTAGAGAACATTTTGTGAACTTAAAGCTGAACTGTGTGACACAGTGACCTCTTTTTCCCCTGTCCCTGGTGATTCTCCAGATGGCTGATTTGGGAGAGCCCTTGACGGATAACTCCAGAGGCACCACACAGAAATGTCTTCACTGTCGGTCTGAACTGTGCAGAGTTGGCCTCAGCAGTTTCTGCTGTGGTTGAGACCTGCCGGCCAGTACTGTGTGTCCACTCCATTGGACTCATCTTTCCTCCTGCCCTGAAACTTTCCCCTTTGCTTCTTTGTCCACTTAATGTAAACAAATTACATGCTTGAATTGTTGAATAATACTCACCTTTACTAGACTCTCTCTTCAATGCAACAAGGAGAGAGGTCTGGCAATTTGGGAGAAACATGAGTCAGGGAAGATATCTTTCCAAAATTGAAAACTAGAAAATGGAGACTCATTGAAATGTATACAATTCAAACTTGAACCCAGGCCTTTAAATGTCAGGCTCTCATGTGACTTTCCACTTTAAGTTAATAGCCATCCACAGAGTCTTCTTGTAACGTTTAAGATATGCATTCCCATCATTGCACTTCTCTTTTTTCTTCTCAGTGTGAGTGCTTAGTGAGTCTTCTCCTGGATGCAGCGGTGTTGTCCATGCCATCCTCAGGGGGCTCCCAGAGAGGCATCGTCAGCTTCTGTCACGGGGAGTATTTTTATAGCTTATTCTCAGAAACAATCAACACTGAATTATTGAAAAATCTAGATCTTGCTGTACGGGAGCTTATGAAATCATCTGTGGATAATCCCAAAATGGTAATAAAACTTTAAGTATATTTTCTTATATAATGCTTGTATTCCTGAAATACATTATTAAAAACAAAACAAGATTTCTTCCTGAAAGGTTTAAAGCTCTTGCCAATGCTTAAAAACAAAATAGAAGGAAACAAAACACAGCCTTTGTGCATAGTTAGTAATGGATGTTGAAACACTATTTGTTCTAATCTCTCACTCTCCCGCAATCTTAGGTCTAATTGTATGAGTGATAGCCGTACAGGATAATGACTTTTGTCGAGATTTGGCCGTGGATTTTGTAACCCTGTCCTGAGGCCCAAGCCTGCCTTTGTTTCTCCTCCAGCGCTTAGCTGGCCCTGTACTTTCTGGTATCATTTCCTGCAAGTTCCTGGTATAGCCCACTTTGCCACCTCATATAAAACGTTTGGAGATCAATATTTAATATACAGTTGACTCTGGTTTGCTAAAAATAAAAAATTTTGAAATTTGGTCTGTAGATGATCAGAAACTGTTAACTGTTAGAATGACAGTTTTAAGGGAAGAGTGTGTACTTTCCTACTGGGTTAAGCTTTTATTCCAAACAGTGCTTGCTGTCTATTAGAGGGGAGTATTTTATGATAGATTGCAGTAGAAATTCTTATTTTTTAAAGTTAGAATTAACATAATAGTAGAGTCACAACACTCAGAAAATGTAACAATTTCAGGATTTAAACTACTCATAGCTCTGGTGAAGATGATGGATAAAAACCATATGCATTTACCTCCACCTCAAATACCTCTAAAATGATAGAAGCAGGGTTTTCAAACAAAGGTGCAATGTTAAAGGGCACAGGGGAAAGGAAAAGGGACAAGAGTGCAACACTTTGGAAGCTGGAAGGCAAAGCACAAGTTGTCATTAACAGACTTCAGAGTCCAAGAAGTGTGAACGTGGGCAGCCCGTGGTGCTGCGCAACTCAGAAAGGGGCCGGGCAGAGGCGACCCTGGGCTTCTGGAGAACAGAGAGGATGGGGTGTGAAGGATGAACTGAAAAGAGGAAAACTGCTTGAAGGTCAGTCATGCCGTATGGACAGGGGCCTGACCCTTCCCAACTGGAGGACACTGGAGAGTCTCTGGATAGAGGGACTGGAGGACCCTAGGCATAGTTGAATGTAAGGATACTTTTTTTTTTTTTTTAAAGAAAGACCTTTAGTGAAGATTTAGAATCATTTTTAGTGTATAATACAAGTAGCTCTTTAAGCAATGTAGTAAAGTTTGGAGTAGTTCATACCGTAACACAAACATTTTATTATTTAACTAATAAATAATTATTAGGGAAAATTCTGTTACGTACTTTTTTCTTGTAAGTTTAATGTCAGTTCTCCAAGTCTTGGTCTCCCACTAATTTTTTTTAAACAACCAAAGTATTTCTGGTGTATGCTGTATTTTTCTATTTTTCTGATGGGATGTACATTCTTATTATGTGTAAAGATTTTTGTACATTAAGCATGGTAGACCTTGTCTCTCTGTATGTCGAAAGTACTTTTTCCTACTGGCCATTTGTCTTTTCATTCTCACTCAGTGTTTCTTCTCTACAGAAGTATTTTATTTTTTTTATAGTGAACCTCACTTATTTTTTATTATTTCTGTCCTTTGGAGAAAGGCGTTCTCCATCCCTATATTGTCTTTTAAATCTGCCTGTATTTTCTTTTGTTACTTTTATGGTTTCTTTTTTAAAACAAATATAAATAATACAAAGAGCACTCTATAAATGACATTTTTCCCCAAATGGTTACATATTGGGCAACATTTTTTCTCTAATGCATATTTCCCTCACTGATTCAAGATTCCAACTTTTTCAGCCCAGCTGGTGTAGCTCAGTGGATTGAGCGCGGGCTGGGAACCAGAGGGTCCCGGTTCGATTCCCAGTCAGGGCATATGCCTGGGTTGCGGGCCAGGTCCCCAGTGAGGGCCATGTGAGAGGCAACCATACATTGCTCTTTCTCCCTCCCTTCTCCTCTCTCTGAAAATAAATAAAAAATAAAATCTAAAAAAAAAAGATTCCAAGTTTTTCAAATGCTAAATCCCTATACATACTTGGATCTGAGGTTGAACATTTTTAATTTGTCACTTAACTATCTATTTCTCAGTTAGTGCTGCATTGTTTTGATTTCAGCAATTTTAAAATATATTTTAACATGTAGTAAGGCAATGTTTCTTCTTTCTATTTTTTTCAGAATTCTTCTACATATACTTGCATGTTTATTCTTCAAAATGAAATTTAGAATCATTTTATTAAGTTCCTCACCACCCTCCTCACAACATTTAGGGATTCTGATTGATAATATACTATGTATAGAGTAAATTTAAATGGTATTGACCTCTTTAAAAAATTAAACCTACTTTTTTATAGTATATCTCTCCATTCAAATCTTATACTTCTTTTCAAATCTTTTGTCATACTCTTATGTAAAATGTTATTTTAATTACTTATTTCCTGCACATTTCTTGTTAAGACCACTTCTAGACATTATGTGCTAAATAGCTATTTAGTTGTAAATGTAAATGGAATATTTTCCTTTAATATTTTCTTTATAAGATGTGGTATATTAGAAAGCTACTAATTTTATTTATTTATTTTGTAATCAATCTCATTCATGGATATTCTCTTTTCCAGATTTATTGAGATGCAGTTGACAAATAACATTATATTAGTTTTCACTGTACAACATGCTGGTTTAATATATGTGTACATTGTGAAGTGATTGCCGCAATAAGTTTAGTTAACGTCTCTCACTTTACATCATTGTAGTTTTCTTACTTGTGATGAGTAAATTTTAAGATTTACTCTCTGACCATCTTTTAAATATGCTGCACAATATTGTTATTTATTCTTTGATATTGTCATGATGCTGTGTATTGCATCCCCAGAACCTGTAACGGGAAGTGTGCACCTTTTGACCACCTTCGCCCATTTCAACTATCCGACCCCCTGCATCTAGCAAACAGCAGTCTGTTCTCACTGTCTATGAGTTTAGTTTGTTTTAGACTCCACATGTATTATATCATACAGTGTTTATCTTTCTCTGTCTAGCTTATTTCACTTAGTATAATGTCCTCAAGGTCCATTCATGTTATGGCAATTGATAGAATTTCCTCTTTTAAATGGTAGAATAACATTCTGTTCTTTGTATATAATACATCTTTTTTATCCATTTATCTGTTGATGGATACTTTCATTGTTTCCATGCCTCGGCTATAGTAAATAATGCTGCAGTGAACATCCTTTCTAGGTAGTGATCTTATTTTTTTCGCATACATACCCAGAAGTGAAATTGCTGTATGATCATTGTATTTTTAGTTTTTTGAGGAGCCACCACCTGTATTCTGTAGTAGTCGTACCAATTTACATTCCCACCAACAGTACACAGGGTTCACTTTTCTTCACGCTCTCACCAATACTTCTTATTTCTTGTCTTTTTGATAATACCCATTTTAACAGGTGTGTGGTGATATTGTGATTTTAATTTGCATATCCCTGATAATTAATGATGCTGAGCACCTTTTCATGTACCTGTTGGTTATTTGTATGTCTTCTTTAGAAAAATGGCTATTCAGTTCTCTGACCATTTTTAAATTGGATTGTTTGGTTTTTGTTATTAAGTTGTATGAGTTATTTATATTTTTGGATATTAACTCCTATCAGATATGATTTGCAAATGTTTTCCCCTATAACTTACCTTTTCATTTTGTTGGTGATTTTCTGTTATGCAGAGGCTTTTTGAGTTCAGTGTAGTTCTCCTTGTTTACTTTTGTTTTTGTTCCCATTGCTTTTGATATAAAACCCAAAAATTCATTGCCAAGACCAATGTCATGGATCCTACGCCCTAAGCTTTCTTCTAGGAGTTTCATAGTTTCAGGTCTTACATCCAAGTCTTTAATACATTTTGAGTTGATTTTGTGTATGGTGTGAGATAAGGGTTGAATTTTATTTTTTTGCATGTGGCTGTCCAATTTTCCCCGCACCTTTTATTGAAGACAGTATCCTTTCACCCTTGTTTATCCTTTACTCCTTTGTCCATTTTTTTGTGTGGGTTTATTTTGGGGTTCTTTATTCTGCTCCATTGATCTGTGCACCTGTCTTTATGCCAGCACCATACTGCTTGATTACTTTGACAGAGTAGTATAATATAAAATTAGGAAGTGTGATGCCTCCAGAATTGTTCTTCTTTCTCCAGATTACTTTGGCTGTTTGGTGTCTCTTGGAATTCCCCTCAAATTTTAGGATTATTCTATTTCTGCAAAAAATGCCATTGGAATTTTGAATCTATAGATTTCTTTGTGTTGTATGGATGTTTTAACTATATTAATTATTCTATTCCATCAGCATGGAATGTCTTTATATTTATTTATGTCTTTTACATTTTTTATCAGTATTTTTTAGTTTTCATAGTACAGGTCTTTCATCTCCTTGCTAAGTTTATTCCTGAGTATTTTATTCTTTTTTGATTCAATTTTAAATGGGATTGATTTCTTAATTTATTTTTTTGATAGTTTGTCATTGGAGTATATATTTCTGAATATTGATTTTTATATCCTTCAGCTTTTCTGAATTTATTGATTATTTTTAATAGGTTTAGTGGAGTCTATAAGATTTTCTATAGGTAATATATCAACTGCTAATAGAGACATTTTTACTACTTCCTTTCTGATTTGGATGCCTTTTCTTTTTCTGGATCGACTGCTTTGGCTGGGACTTCCAATATAAAAGTGGTTAGAGTGGGTATCCTTGTCTCATTCCCAGTCTTAGAGGAAGCACTTTCAACTTTTTCCCATTGAATATGATGTTAGTGTGGGCTTGTCGTATATGGTTTTTATTATGTTGAGGTATGTTCCCTCTCTTCCCACTTAATTGAGACTTCTTATCATAAGTAGTTGCTGAACTTTTTCAAATACTTTTTCTGTATCTATTGATATGATCATGGTTTTTTATCCTTCATTTTATTTGTGTGGTGTGTCTCACATAAATTGATTTGCAGATATTGTACCAACCTTGCCTCCTGGGGATAAATCCCACTTGATCATGGTGTATGGTCTTTATAATGTATTGCTGGATTTGGTTCACTATTGTTTTCTTGAGAATTTTTGCATCTATGTTCATTGGTGATATTTCCCTGTAATTTTTTTTCTTGTATTTTGGTATCTTCTTGTCTGGTATGTTCGATATTATTTTATCTGGTTTTGGTATCATGGTAATTCTGGCTTCGTAAAGTGAGTTTTGATGTGTTCCCTCTGTTATTTTTTGGAATAGTTTGATAATGATTGACATTCATTTTTCTTTAAATGTTTGGTAATATTCACCAGAGAAGCCGTCATTTCCTGGACTTTTGTTTGTTCGGATGGTTTTCAGTACTGATTCACTCTCCTTACTAGTTAATTGGTCTCTTCAGATTATCTATTTCTTCCTGACTCATTCTTGTTAGGTTGTTTGTTTCTAGATATTTATACGTTTCTTCCAAATTGTCCAATTTGTGAGTGTGTCATTATTTATAGTAGTCCCATGATCCTTTGTATTTTTGTGGTATAAGGATACTGTTTTGAATACAGGGAAGTTAAATGAAAGCCTGCCTAAATTCTGATCTTTAGGGCCTAGGCCTTTGCTCCCAATTTGGCTTCCAGAATATGGTCTTCTAGGAATATACTCTCAGATAGGATATCGGAATTTTCGTAACAAGCCTAAGAGAAAATAAAGATATTGTCATCACCACCAAGCCAGATCAGTTTACAGCAATGACCATGACCAGTGAGCCCTGCCCACTGCACAGTGCTTCTAGTCAGTTTCTTAATATGTGCCAACAGCAAGGGCTTCTGAGGAAAGGGATTCTAAAGGGGCAGACAGGGAAAAAGACATGTGAAGCAAAGACTACTCAGTGAGATGGAAATGTAAAAAGAAAAAAAACTTCAGAAAGATGAGAGAAGAGAGTGTATCCATGAAACAAGACTTGTTACTGAAAAGAAACATCACAGGACAAAAGAGAATTTGGGGGAATTAAGCATAGTCATCAGAAATTAAAAATGAAATGGGTTTGGAAGATAATATTCAGGAACTCTTAACAAACAGAGGAAAAAAGACAAAACAGAAAATAGGAGAGAAAGATGAGGAAACTTGGATTAATCTACAAGGTGGAATACCAGAGCCTCTACGCCAGAGGGAAGATAAACCTCCATGACTAACACGAGTGAAAAGTTTCCCACAAAGGCAGGCCTTGCGTTTCTAGGTGGAAGAGGGGCCCAGTGTATGAAAACACCTCCACATTTCTCGAAAATTTAGAACCCTGCAGTTTCACTATTAGAAAAGATCCTGAAAAGTTTCTGTAGGAAAAAAAACCTGATTACATTAAAAGGATCAAGAAACTGGGTTGCTTTTATCTTTGCAGCAGCAAGGTGAACGCTGTCAAATTTTCTTCACAATTAAGGAGAAAAGATTCCCAACACGGAGTTCTGAATCTGGCTGGATTATCAATTATGTGTGCAAGTCAAATAAATGTTTCAGATGTGCCCAAGGAATATACTTTCTGTGCATTTCTCACCAGGAAGCTCCTGGAGGAAGTACTTCACTAAAATAGTCAGCCAAGAAAGAGGATGATGTTGAATCTGGGAAGATGGCCTGAACGTGTAAAAGTGGATGAGTCTCCTGCAGGGTATTGAAGCGAAACCTGAGGGCAGCAGTCACAACACTCCAGACTGAGAGCTGTCACCACAGAAAGGGAGCTGATAGACTTCTTGATATTTAGATGTCTTGAGGAAATTTAATTAATTTAAGAGAATTTGATGACAAACAATGGTAGGCACATTGAAAAGAGCAAAGAAAGGAAAAGCACTGGTAGTACATGACTTGGATCACCTGTGAAAAATGATTATATTGTCATAATGATAGGAATATTGAATATTTGTCTAGCCAAATAGCACTATTGAAAAGGTGGTGGGACAGGAAATGTATGTATGCCAGCCTGTGTGCACGTGTACAAATGTGCAGGTCTGTGAATGTGTGTGTACATAGAGTGGTGATGGTGGCAGAAAAAAGCTAATTCCTCCTCCCATCAAGAATGCCCCAAACTAAGAACACAAGAAATAGCAGTATGAGCTTCATTTCATGAATGAGACACATTACACTTCTTGGGGAAGATGTACATGTTCAAGTGCTGGTCTCAAATTGGAGTTGTGAAGTTAACAGCTATTATAAAATTAACATGTTTATTTTTCAAGAATAACCTTGAAATGAAAGTAAATTTTGTTATATATGTTGGTCTTGATGTTAAGAATTTTTCTCCAACCACCACACGATTGTTTTAGGTGAGCACCGTTTTGAATGGTATGTTAGATCAGAGCTTCAGGGATCGGGCCAGTCAGAAACATCAAGGACTAAAACTTGTGACCGTGATTCTGCAAAACTGGAGAAAGTGTGATTTGTGGTGGGCCAGTGATTCTGCTCCGGAAAGTAAAGTGGCAGTGCTGACTTTACTCGCAAAAATTTTGCAGGTAATTTAAGAAACATTAAAAATACAGTTGTGTTTGTTATTTTGGACTCTGTAACTTGTATCTTTCAAAATTTGATGGAAGTTTGATAACAATATTTTCACTGGACAGTTGATTATCTTACATTTTATACTTTTTCTGTTATTTTACTTCATTATCATTCATGCTCATTATCATTTCTTGTACAATACTTTATCTTTTTAGTGTACCTTTACATGCACTGTCTTATCAGATAATTTTAAAGTATTTTTGAACAAGAATTGCTAAAATATTATTGAAGCCCAGAAACAAATTTATAGGTCATTTCTGAAACTTAAAAATTTGAAAACTGTGTTAAAGGAAATTAGAGACGTGATATAGAAATGTATCACGTTTTTATTTCTCCTCCTTTAGATCGATTCATCTGTATCTTTTAATACAAATCACAGTGCATTCCCTGAAGTCTTTACAACATACACTAGTATACTTGCTGATTCGAAGTTGGGTCTACATTTAAAGGTAAGTCTTAAAAACGTTTTTTTTTTTCAGATTACATTTTTCATTATTTTTCCATTTTATATTTTTGCTTATTTGTGATGTTTACTGTTTTTTATAATGAAAAATTCCAAATATTCAAAGACAGAGAGACCAGCACAATAAACCCCCGTGTACTTATTGCCCAAGCTCAATAGCCATCTGTCTGTGGGTCGTTTGTTCCAACAGTATGGTCACACCTACCCATCACGTGAAGGACACCCTGGCGTCATGTTATCTAATCTGCACATACTTTATTTAGTATGTCTCTCCAAAAAGATAAGTAAAACCACAATGAGATTACCAAACTTAGAAGAAATCACATTTGTCTTTGCATGTAAATTATTTAAATTGGCTTTCTTGAGAATTGCTGTATTAATTAATGATAGACTTTAAACTATTAATCATTTTTCTATTAATCAGTAATATAAAATATCTTGGTAATTTTTAGGGTCAAGACATAATATTTTCATTTTTAAAGTTCTTTCATAATTAGACTTTACACTCTAATAAAATGTGGCCTATTGAAAACCATTGTTTTCAATGAACCACTGGATCATGAAGATTTTCTTTAGAATGTTCACTCTCTGTGATTAATCAAGTTTCTTCTTTCTCAGTATGAGGGAGTCTATGATCTTACCTGCCACGTAAAGGAAATAGGAAATAACACCTAGTTTCTTTGAAGCTGGGTATGATGTTCTTAGTTAGTTCTGCAAGGAATATTATAAATTACCCCATAGGTTATTCATGGTGTTCTTTCCACTCAAAACTTACCTGGTTTATTTCTACTAGAGTCTATATTTTGAGGAGAAGTAGCATAGAGAATTATACAATGTCCTTTGTATTTACATGTATATAGCCCTGAGTTGGCTCACTTCCCTCTGGAGTAAGAGCTATGATATACATGGCATTCAGGGTTTTTAAATGTAATCTGGTAAGTATTCTGAAGTGTTTCATTGAATCTACATAGTGTTTTATTTGCAAAGACTTTAGAGGTAGCAATTTTATTTATCCTATAGATAGGATCTGTAAGCCACAACTAGTGCAATTTCATATGTCTGCATTGCTCCACAGGGTCAAGCTATAATTCTGCTTCCATTCTTCACCAATCTTACTGGAGGCAGTCTTGAGGACCTTAAGCATGTTATTGAAAAGCTCATTGTTTCTAATTTTCCTATGAAGTCAGAAGAATTTCACCCAGGAACTCTGCAATATAATAATTATGTGGATTGCATGAAAAAGGTAGTTTTATAGTAGTAACAACTAAATTTAAAATACGTTTTTTTCTGCCATGTTTTGTGATGAAGAGATATAAATGAAACAGACAGAATAAGATGAATGTTATAACTTTAAGAATTCAGCCCTGACTGATGTGGCTCAATTGGTTGAGTGTCATTCTGTAAAGTGAAGAGTCACCAGTTCAGTTCGCAGTCAGTGCACATGCCTGGGTTGTGGGTTAGGTCCCTGGTCAGGACGCAAATAAGACACAAATGATCGATGTTTTTCCCTCACATCAATGTTTCTCTCCCTCCCTTCTCTTTCTCTAAAAATTAATAAGTAAAATCTTAAAATAAAAGAATTCACTGGTAATTCATTTTGAAAGCTGGGTAACACTGGAAGCAGATACATATCTAAATCCTTTCGAATTCACAAGAAGTAAAGAAGTGTAGTAGCGAACACATTGCTTCCTTTTAAGTGCTTAATTCCAAATTTGCACATATCAATTCTGCTGGTATCCGATTTGCCATATACATCTGTAAGCAAGGCTGTGAATGTTGTTATTAGAGCAAACATATACTCAACTAAAACTCAGGGGTCAAGAAAAACTAAGACAATGACCATTGCAGGGTGAGTAGTGGTCTGTCATACTCATGGTGGACTGAGCCCTGGACCAATATCTAAATTCTTAAAAATAATGGAGACAGTCTTTGTTTTCAAAGAGCTTATAGTAAAACAAAGAAAAAACGAACAAACCAGGTGATTAAAACACACTTTACTAAATGCTAGGACAGAGATAAACATAGGTGTGGCAGATTATACGGTATATCCCCTCCACATGTTTTTCTTATTGTGTGGCTTTTCCATTGAAAGACAAAGTCTGATTTTCCTCCTGTTAGGGATGGGTTGTCCTTAAAGAGTACATAAAAAGAATGCAGAGGAAGTAATGCTGCATGACTTCTAACACTAGTTATAAAGGCTACAGCTTCTTCCTGACTTTCTGTTTCCTGGGACTCTTCTTTGTGGGACCCAGTCACATGGAAAGATCAGTGTACAGACTCTGCCCAACTATACAGATTCTGTCTTCCCCATTCTTTTTATGCAAATTCTCCAAACATACAGGGAAAATGAAAGAAAAGTAAAACAAGCATTCATTTTACCATCTCCTGTATTGAACAGTTAACGTTCTGTTATATTTGCTTTGCTTTGATGTATGTGTGAATGTGTGTTTTGACTGAAATATTTGCAAATTAGTTTCAGACATGATATTTCATTCCTAAGTACTTCATTATGCATGTCCTACAAATAAGGCACAATATTGTTATCATACCTAGGCAAATGACAATTCTCTGGTGATATGTGTTATGTAGTCCACATTTACATTTCTTTGGGTACCCCCATGTTTAGCTGGTTTTTCAAACCAGGATCTGTAATGATTGCCCTGAATTGTCATGTCTCTCATATTTTTAATCTAGAACTTTACCTTGTCCCTTTTATTTTTTCATGATATTTAATTTTTAGAAGAAACCAGAGTACTACTGTTGGATGTTGTCCCACATTTGTCTGATTGTTTCCTTGGAGTGTTCCTTCTGTTTTTAAGATTTTTGTTTATTTATTTTGAGAGAGAGGGGAAGGGAGAGAGAAAGAGAGGTAGAGAAACATCAATGTGTGCTTGCCTCGCATGTACCCTGATTGGGAATCAAACCAGGAACACTTTGGTTCGCAGGCTGGCACTCAATCCACTGAGCCACACCAGCCAGGGCTTCCTTGGAGTGTTCTTTAACTTGTCCCTAATCTTCTGTATTTCCTCTAAACTGGAGTGACACTTAAAGCTTGGTCATGAGATTCAGGCTAATCTTTTTTGGCAACAATGGCACATCAGGAGGCAAATAGTGCCACTGTCCCATTGTTAGTGACCTCAAGTCTTGTGGCCTGGTTAAGGTGGTGACTGCCTCATTTCTCTACTGAACAAAAGGTAAAATTGAATATAGCTCCTAGAGTGTAAAACAAACAGGCACTGATACGGAAATTGGGAGTAAGAGTGAAAATGCTATGTGAGCAGCCTGGACATCTGTACAATTAAGATGGTGTTCAAAAGACATCCATCTCCAGAATAAAAGACCCCACAGAGTCTCACTTGGAATGGTGAAGGAAAGTGGCCTTAGTGAAGACCTGTAATTATAGAATTTCAGAACCTGGTGATAAAGAGGAAATTCTAAAAGGTGTTAGAGGGGAAAAGTATCTGCAAAACCTTAAAAATTAAAGCTGAAATATTTAACATAATTGTTATATGCCATACATTTATTACATCTGCAAAATGACTAAAGTATTAGTATTTCTTAATTCTCTATGAAATTATGTTATAATCTATTTTTTATTGAGAACTGTTAAATATAAAACAAAAATGAGAATCCAACAAAATTATCATTATCAACATTATTGGGGATTTTTCTTTTTCAGTTTTTAGATGCATTGGAATTATCTCAAAGTCCTGTGTTATTGCAGTTGATGACTGAAATTCTTTGTCGAGAACAACAACACATTATGGAAGACTTATTTCAATCCACTTTCAAAAATATTGCCAGAAAGTAAGTCATACTACTCTGGGATGCCAGGAACCATACACATTATGTTTCTGTGGGAAATTTATCTTCTCCATTCCAAAACTTAGTTGAGTGACAATTGAACTCAACTGTTATAACTAAATTTTATTTTGTTTTTCATAAGGAAAAAAGATTTTTATCTTGAAAGTTTTAAACATACTCAAATTTGAAGATAAAACTATAACTGAATCTCCAGATTAAACAAGCATCAGTATTTTCCAGCTTCATCACCCTTTTTTGGCATGGCTTCTTTATTCAGCGTGTTTTTGAGGTTCATTCATGATGTAGCATGATTCAGTAATTTGTTCCTTTTTATTGACATTTTCAAAAAATCGTAATTAACCAGCTATAGAACATTCCACACAACTACAGAAAAATACATTCTTTCTGAGCATGTATGGAATATTCTTCAGGACACACCATATGGTAGACCATTAAAGACGTCCTCATAAATTTTAAAATATTAACATCTGACAAAGTATATTCTCTAAGCACATAAAGTTAGATTATAAATGAACAACAAAATGAATGTTGGAAATCCAAAAATATTTCTAAATACTGAACTAATTAAACAATACCCACATTATGATGGAAAACTCTCAACAAAGTGGGGAATACAGGGAACATGCCTCAATATAATAAAGGCTATATGTGATAAACACACACTTAACATCACACTCAGTGGGGAAAAATTAAAAGTGTTTCCTTTAAAATCAGGAACAAGATAGGAATGTCCGCTTTTACTGTGAGGGAGTTCCTGCCAAGGTGGCAGAGTAGGTAAACTCTGCCTGCCCCCTCCAATGACCACAAGAAAATTACCACTAAATTATGGAGTAATGGTCATTGAAAACCACCTGAAGACTAACTAAACAGAATTTCTATCACTAAAGATATAAAGAATAAGCGACACTTAGATTGGTAGGAGGGCAGGAGATGTGGAACAGGTAGGTGCCCCTTGGTGGGTGGTTAAGAAATGGGAGGGATATCTCTGCTGTGGAGATTCCCCCTGAGGAGTGAGGGGTTCCAGTCCTGCACTAGGCTCCCCAACTCAGGCCATCAATGCTGAGAAGTCCCCATAATATCTGGCTCTGAAAACTAGCAGGGGTTATATTTGAGAAATACGAAGGACTGTGGGAGACTGAGACACAGGTCTCAAAGCGACCGACCATGCAGAGACTTACTTGTCACAAATTCACTCTAAGCTGCCTTGCAAGAACAGTAGCTCAAAAAGTGCCAGGAGTCTATGGGGAGGAACTAAATTGACTAACTTCAGGGTGAGGGCTGAAGGGTTAGGTATAGGAATAGCTTTCTGTGGGGACTAAAGCACTGGCACCAAATTAAAAAAAGTGAAACTGTCATTATTTGCAGATGACATTATATAGGGTTCCCTATATAGAGAACCCTAAAATTATACCAAAGAACTATTAGAACCGATAAATGAATTTGGTAAAGTAGGAGGATACAAAATTAATACCCAGAACTAGGGTGCATTTTTATATGTCAGCAGTGAACCATGAGAAAGGGAATCTAAGAAAAGAATCACATTTACAATTGCATCAAAAAAATAAAATGCCATGTAACTTCTTTTGGGGCTGTATTTGCATTCTCTTCAGCAATGTATCAGAATGCCTGTTTCATCACAGTCTTGACAATAGAGTATATTGTCATATATTTAGATTTTTCCCAATTTTTTATTTTAGAAAGGATTTCTCAGTGTTACTTTAATTTATATTTCTTTTGTTATGAGTGAAATAGAACAAATATTCAACCTTCATTTGCATTTATAGTTCAGTAAACCATCTGTTGCCCCCCCCCCCTTTTTAAAGATTTTATTTATTTATTTATTTATTTTTAGAGAGGGAGAGAAACATTGACTGGTTACCTCTTGTACTCCCCCAACCAGGGACCTGGCCCACAATCCAGGCATGTAACCCGACCGGGAATCAAACCAGCAACCTTTCACTGTGCGGAAGGCACTCAACCAACTAAGCCATGTCAGTCAGGGCTGTTGGCCCATTTTTAAAATCAGATTTTTTAGTTCTGTGGTTGGATGTTTTAGGGCTGTGCATTTCTATGCTGCTCAGTATAGGAAGCCCCTCAAGAGAATTTAAATCTAGGACAGTGACCAAATGAATATTTTACAAAAGCCTATGTTGCTTCTAGTAGTGCCCTGCAACCTTAAAATTTATGACTGAATTGCCTTCCAAATTTAATGTTTTTGGCCTAATTCATGTCTAACTTCTGAGCATTGGGATTTTAAAAGTAGAAAGGATTTTCGTGTTTATGTAATCCTTACCTCTTAACCTGTAGTCTTAATTGTATAGATTTATAGATAAAACGTTGTAATGATCATTGAAATATCTTGCTTCCAACATTAGAAAAAACTGAATATATCTGTGTATAGGAAATAGGAATGGTACTTCATTACTAAAATTTTAAAATCATAATTTTGTAAATGTGGTCATCTTTAGGCCTTAGAAGCTCCCAAAGCCTTCTAGATGTTCACTAAAGAAGAACAGATTTGAAAGCAAATGAAAAAACTTCTTCTTAATGCCTAAATTTGTCATGAAGATTTCTGGGTATGAGTAAAATAACATGGTTTATATACACATGCCGTTAGGTCAGAGTCGCTCAAGAAACTGGACAGACACAGCGAGCTAAGGAAAGCAGAGTTTATTAGCAGGAAATAAGAGGGAAAGTGCCACCGGAGGGAGGTTGGGACTTGTGGGGGAAAGTGGAGTCAACTCAGGGAGGTTGGGGAGCCAACCAAGGGAGGTTGGGACTCATGGGAGAAAGTGGAGCCAACTGAGTGAGGTTGGGAGCCAATCAAGGGGGGGTAGGACTTCCTCGGTGGTTCTTAGATCAGGGTTTTTAAATGCAAAAACCTCCAGTTGGGGTAGTAGAGTCCGATTGGCTAGAGCTGGTTGCTGGGTGAAAGCTGCATCCTGTTATGCCCCATAAGCCAACCCCAGACCCTAATCTTCCTGGGTAGGGTCTGCAGGCAGCTTCCCACAGTGCCATTTTCTCGCCTGGTGATTTTCATTCCTCCTAGGCCTGCTTAGATCTAACACATGCTGTTTTATTCCATGGTTTTTATGTATGTAACATCTTTAAAGTTATTTTTTTAATTAATGATCTTTGGCATTTACTTTGTTACATAATAGGCATTTATAAAGTATGTGTTCAAAGCATAAATGTTTATATAATTTTCTTTTTTTCTTAGGAGTTCATGTGCCATACAAGTTAGCCTTCTGGAAAGCGTATACAAAATGTTCAGGAGGGATGACCTACCTTCAAGCGTCACTCGCCTAGCATTTGTGGATCGTTCTCTTCTCACTCTGCTGTTGCACTGTGGCCAGGATGCCTTGAGAGAATTTTTTAGCAAAATCGTGGTGGACGCCATCGACGTGTTGAAGTCCAGATTCATAAAGGTATCATGTATCTATTATTAATTAAATGTTAATAAGAATTGACAGATCTTCTTGATCAGTGTCATTAGAATCTGCCATGTGGGAACTTCTGGTCAAGATGATGGTGTAGGTAAATGTGGTCCTCTCATCCTTCCATAACTACATCAAAATTACAACTAAACTACAGGACAACACATTGAGAACTGCCTCAACTCTGGCTGAACAGAAGCCCTATAATTAAAGACGTACCGAATAACCCTCCTTGAGGCTGGTAGGAGGGGCGGAGATGCAGAACTGGCAGGTCCCACATCCACGCATGTCAGTTACTATCAGGAGGGACACCTCGGCTGTGGCACTCCCTTCTGAGGAGCAGGACTGCACTTGCTTTAGAAAATCTATTCCTTGCCTCCTTCAGCTTCTGGAGGCTTTCAGCAATCCTTGGCTTGTGGCTGCATCACTCCTATCTCTGCTTATGTGGTCACATTGCCTCCTCTTCTTTTGTCTAATCTCTCTCTCTGCCTCCATCTTATAAATATGGAATTGCATTTAGGGCCCACTGGATAACTACTTATGTCAGGGTCCTTTACTTCATTTCATCTGTATAATCTTTTTTTGTAATAAAAAGTATAATTCACAGGTTCTAGGGTAGAACATGGATGTCTTTTAGGGGCTGTTTTTCAGTAGCACAATTCACCTGCCCAAATGTTTCCACTTGTAAATTAGGTTTATGTCACCCGAACCTCCCCCAAAGTCTAAACTCATTACAGCATCAACTTTTAAGTGCCAAATCTCATTTAATTATCAGCTCAAAGTCCAAAGTTGTATCATATAGATCAGGTATAGGTGAGATTCTGTGTATGATCTCTTTTGGGACAAAATTCTCTCTGTTTGTGGACCTGTGAAACTAGAAAACAATTTGCTTCCATAACATAGTGGTGGAACCAGCGTAGAAGGACAGTTATAGACACTTATTACAAAATCAGAAAGTGGATATATGAAAGGAGTTAGTGTTCCAAAGCAATCTCAAAGTTCAGCCAGCCAAATTCTATTAGGTTTCAAGATTAGAAATAATGCTCTGTAGCCCGATGCTCTGTCCTCTGGACCAAAAGGCACCATTCTTACAGTTATTCTTTTTTCTTGAAGGTAGCATATGTTTGCAGCTGAGTAGTTTTATCAATGTGTTTCTTGCCTGTAGAATTTTGGGAGTACAGTAGCCTTTTTTCATTTCATCCGGTGGTATTTCCTCCAATATAACTTTCTCAAAAACCGTATGCCTATCTTACGTGTGTCTGCAGATTTACTCCATTAGACAAGAGTCACTGCCGATGTTTGCGGAATGATTTCATCTCTGTTCCTGGTCTATGAATCACATGCTTAATTTTTTCAGCACCAGTCAAAGATTGTCCTTAGTCTTCTCTCCAGAGCACAGTTTCCTCACAGTTAATCTTCTAATGTTAGCATCTTTTACAGCGTGGATGCACAGAGAATTTCCCAAGTTATCAAGTTCTGGTTCTTTTTGCTTAACAGTTTTTACCTCAGTGTATCTCTTTTTTTTACAATGGGGTAAAGATAGTTTCTTCAACAAATGGTGTTGGGAAATCTGGACAGATATGTACAAATAATGAAATTAGACCACCTTTTTATACCATATGCAACAATAAACTCCACATGAATTAAACACTTTTTTGTTTGTTTATCAATAGTTCCTTTTTATTGTTGAGTCATATTCTATTGTATGGATGTAACACTGTTTTTTTAAATTATTTTATTGTCGTTCAAGTACAGTTGTGTGCGTTTACCCCCACCTCTCCCCTCCGACCCCAGCCATCCCCACCTCCCTTCCCTAATTCCACTCCCCCTTGGTTTTGTCCATGTGTCCTTCTCAGTGTATCTCTTATACCTCACATTTTATTCAAAGCATCAAAGAAGAAACCAGGCAGCACCTTCAGCAAATTTGTTTGAAGTCTTCTCAGCTAAATATGCAATTGCATAGTTTATAAATTCTGCTTTCTGCACAACTGTAGACTAGTATTGAACTAAGTTTCCTGCCACTATGTAACAAAGATCTTCCCTCAGTTAGCAAAAAAATGTTTTGTATTTCCTTTTGAGACCTTACAACTACTTAATGTCCGTATTTCTGTGAAAGCTATGTTTATCATGATTGAGATCTTCTCTAAGACGATATTGGCTTTCTCTCCCATGCCCTTCACTTCCGTTTGAGCTATTACTACCAACACCTTTAATGTCGCTATTTCTACCAACAATCTTTCCAAGATAATGTAGGCTTTTTATGTCATATATTTTATCCTGTACTCATCATCCAATTCCAAGGTCCCTTTCATATTTTGGGCATTTGTTATAGCAGCCCCCAACTCTTGTCACCAAAATCTGTTTTAGTTTCATGCATCTGCTGTAACAAATCACCATAAATATGGTGGCTTAGAACAACAGAAATTTATTCTCTCATAGATTTGGAGGCCAGAAGTCCAAAATCAGTTTCGCTGAGCTGAAATCAAGGTGTTGCAAGGGCCATACTTGCTCCACAGCTCTGAATATTCTTTCCTTGCCTCTGCCAGCTTCTGGTGGCTGGTGGCATTGCTTGGTTTGTGATTACATCACACCCGTTGCCTCTGTTCTCACAATGCCTGTTCCTGTCTATCGCATCTCCCTCTTTACCCCTCTTACTACATGTGGTTTTGTTAGGGTCCACATGAACAACCTAGAATGTTTCCCCATCTTAAGATTCTTAACTTAATCACATTTGCAAAGCTCTTTTTTTTTGCCTTATGAAGTTATTTCCACAGATTCCAGGGATTGAGGTTTGGATAACTTTTGGGGGTGGGAGGCATCATTTAGTGTCTGCAGAATACTGTTGGAAATAGTGTAAATACCCAAATGTCAGATTCTTAAAATAGACTTCAATATGCATTGTTGAAATTTTTATTTTTTAAGAATCGAATTTTCACCTGCTGCTATTATACCTTCAATAAGATTTTATGCAAAAGTTGCGCCTGGCTGGTGTAGCTTAGTGGATTGAGCGCGGGCTGGGAACCAAGCGGTCCCGGTTCGATTCCCAGTCAGGGCACATGCCTGGGTTGCGGGCCGGATCCCTGTGAGGGCCATGTGAGAGGCAACCACACATTGCTGTTTCTCTCCCTCTCTTTCTCCCTCCCTTCCCCTCTCTCTAAAAATAAATAAAAATAAAATCTTAAAAAAAAAAAAAAGATTTTATGCAAAAGTTGTATACCCATACTCTAAGTACACTATTTGGACGTTTCCTGCTGCACAGAATATAACACATCAGTACTTAAGCTGGGCTGTCTCATATTGAAGTGATTTATCATCTTTGCTAAAATTACTTTTTTTAAAAATTTTTAAAGTATATTTTATTGATTATGCTATTACAGTTGTCCCAATTTCCCCCTTTACTCCCCTCTGCCCAGTTCCCCCCTTCCCTCCAGCAATCCCCCCCTTAGTTTGTTTCCATGGGTTGTGCATGTAAGTTCTTTGGCTTCTCCATTGCTTGTACTGTTCTTAACATCCCCTTGTCTATTTTGTACCTACCCAATTATGCTTCTAAGTTCCTATGCCCTTCCCCTCATTGTTCCCCTTCCCCTTCCCAGCTGATAACCCTCCAAATGATCTCCATATCTGATTCTATTCCTGTTCTAGTTGTTTGTTTTTGGTTTTGGTTTTTAGATTCAGTTGTTGATGTTTGTGAGTTTATTGTCATTTTAATGTTCCTAATTTTGATCTTCTTTTTCCTAAATAAGTCCCATTAACATTTCATATAATAAGGGCTTGGTGATGATGAA